>CAVNYN010278354.1:0-14072 GCA_963692815.1 Nyctanthes arbor-tristis
AATCAAATGCACACTTATCTTATCAAAACTTTATGCATGTAGAAAAAGAATCAAAGCATTAGGTTACCCACCTCAAATATCCTTCGAATAATCCACGTGAAGAAATATCTTTAAAGCCTCGATATTCCCCAATTAAAGCTATCTTTCAAGCTATAATCCTTCCATATATGGTAAATGACTCTTTTCAAAGGACAAATAAGTATTTTGGCGGGTTTTTATTAGTTTTCTCCTTCCCTTGGCCAAGTTGGACGAATTTTGGAGTTCGGGAGAGAAAAGGGCAATGGGTTGGAAGAGAAAATGAAATTCCTAACTTCCTATATATAATAGTTAGGATTTAGCTAATTTTAATAACTTTTGAAGTCCGCCAATCACAAGGTGACAAGTGGCGCTAACCACATCTTGACAAGTGGCTCAACTCTCCTCCTGACAAGTGGCACGGTGTGGCGCCGCACACTTGTCAAGAAATTGCACAAGAAGTCCTTCCCCTTTGCATTATCTTTCAATCAAGTTCACACTCTTCAATTCGTGTCAATTAAGTCATTACACTTTAGTTTATGTCAATAATCAATCAACATCTTTCTTTAGCGTCAATTCAATAACAATATTTTGATTTTCAAGTAATCTTTCAATGATATTCAAGTAATTCTTTCAAAACGACAATTTCGTTGCTTACCTTAATTTGTAGAAATTTTCGGGATGTTACAGTTCTTGTTTCTTAAGCATCATTCGAGTGACAATTTTTGAGTCTTATAACATAGTTGATGCTACTGACATGGTTATCCAATTCGCTGTTAAAATATCAATCATGTTATCAATAATCACCTTCTAATTCCAATTCATCGTCAAAATGTCGATCATATTATCAATAATCACCCTTTAATTCTAATTCATTGTCAAAATATCAATCGTATTGTCGATAATCATCTTCTAATTCTTGACATTCATTTGAGTAACAATTTTGTAACAATTAAATACGATCACATTGTCATATTTCAATTTTTGTCATTCAATTGAGTGACTTGTAACTTTGCAATTTGATACGATTATATTCTCACAATGTATTCAATTGAGTCATAATCGTATAATCTTGAGATTCAAGTAAAACCCTATTATTATCAAAATACTATCATTCATTGTTAAATTTTTGTAGAATGTTACAACTACTGTCAACAATAACAACCCTTTTTGTTACTGCACTCTCTGTTCAACAAAATAGACATTCAAAAGGTTGTTGAAATGTTAAAATTTGAAAGTATTTTCTTAATATGCGTTTTAATTTATTAATTATTTCACTTTAATAGTTTTATTTTATTGATAACAATACTTATATTAATATTAAATAATAATAATATAGAAAACTAAAACTAATATTTCAACAACTTAAAAGAAAAGTGACCAATTTTTATAGAAGGGACAAAAATAGAATACAAATCTATATTTGTTGGACGGAGAAGTATGATATTAGTTGTGCTTTTGTTATTTATTTTAGTACTAGTAATTGTTTCAAGTTCCATGCTTTAGTTTTCGGGTATATTAGAGCTATTTGTTCAGAGTTAATCATATTAAAAAAAAAAAAAAGGAGGGATAGAGGAAACTTATGTTTTATGTCTAACTCTAATCTATTAAGAACAATGTTCTAAAAAGTATAAGAAGCGAAAAAACATCGACCTGAAATTTCAAACATTACAAGCTTAAACGAGCATGAAGCGTCTAAGCGTTAAAAGGTGTTTTTCAATTATTTTATGAGTGATTGCGCGTATGAACCATATCGTTTAGTGTCAATATCAAAATAAACCGTATGGTTTCTAATTTGGCATTTTCAATAAGGTCCTTTTGTACTGAATAGTGATATTTTAAGGTCAAAATCGCCTAGTTAAAAATTATAAGGTCTATTTCCATACTAACACTAAATGATAGGGTCTATTTAAGCAAATTACCCATTATTTTATTTTTTATTTTTAGAATCAATATAGGACCATTAACTAATTGAATACCAATTATGTTGAAACACATCAATTGTAAATATATATGTTTAATAAATAATTTTTATTTCAATTTCAATATTTTACAGGAGTCGTCATTTACTTCTCTCTCCCTCTATCTCTCTCCTTTCTTTTTTTTTTTTTGGATATGCTGTTTCTCTTCATTGTTTCCCATGCGGTGAATTAAACTTCCAGGATACTTTAACCTTTTAATTTGATATTAGTTTTGGATCTCAAACAATGAAAATTAAAATAAAAGAGAAATAATGAGGAAAAAAAAAAAGCAATTTGATTCATGCCTAGGCACACCAAGGCACACTGAAGCAAGCTTCTAGGTACACCTAAGCATGCGTTTTCCATGTCTAGGCTACCTAATTGCGATCTTGTTTAATTGGTCAACGTTTTGAGTTAGCCCGCTTTTTATATTCACACTGAAGCAAACTTCTAAGTGCACCTAGGCATGTATTTTCCATGTTTAGGCCGCCTAATCGCGATCTTATTAATTGGTCAACGTTTTGAGTTGGTCTACTTTTTTAACACTTTACAGCAAAATGGCGAGTTTTAACCCTTACTTCACTTTTTAAACTTTCAAAAAAAATAATAATAATAATAATTCTAATCAATGTATAAGGGCATTATTGTATTACTCATGCTATAAGATTACTACTTTTTAAAGATAATCCCGTCAACTTTTTATATGGTACAAGAGCCTATTAAGTTCAAATGACTAACTTGATCTGCTTAAGACCGGAAAATAGCCTCCAACTAAATTTATGTATATAAGCATTTAAACTACAGGTCTTAATAAGAGTACTTACTTTTGAAGATAAACCTCACAAGTCTTTATACAATCAAGCATAAGCAGACTTAGTTTTGCAACCAAGCATAATAATAAGTAGATTTATCAAAAGAAATTAAATATCTGGATGGGAAAAAAAAAAGAAATGTCAAAGTTATTGAAATATATATTGAAATCATGAGACCAACTCGGGAATCCATAAACCTTATTATCATCAAAGTTAAAATACAATCATAAAGGACCATGTCACTTGTCTTTCCTGATGTATACTTAATGTAGTATATACAATTCAATAGAACAAGCTATTTTCTACGCAGGGCTTCCCACTTCGATAGGAACAATTCCAATAAAATAACAAATATATCGAAAGAAGTTGTTTTCTCCATCCTATAGACTCAAATGCGCGTAAACCTAGGACAAATGATATGTATGCTAAGCATGAAAAAATGGCTAAATGGGACGGCTCCAATGTGGTCAAAGAGGTGGCGCCACCACTTGTGGGACGGCCGGTAGGTAGTGGACGCACAATGTTAGTTCCACCACCATACTGACCACCGTTTATAGTAGAGCCACCACCGCCGCTTATTGTACCACCACTACTCCGTCCGCCACTTCTCGTGCCACCACCGCTCTTACCCCCACTTCCGCTGCCACCACCGCCCTTGACTCCACCTCCACCACTGCTACTACCGCCACTGCCCTTGGCCCCACCACCACCCCTTGCTCCTCCTCCGCCACCGCTGCTTCCTCCTCCACCACCACTTGGAGGAGCAACTACAGTTGTCAGGAGGAAGCAAATGATGGTAAGGAGAAAAATGAATTTCAAGAAATTCATCATCTTCACAAATGTCAACAATTAGAAATCCCTGGCCGTCAATGTATTTATTTATAGTAACAACAAGTGTCAACAATTAGAAATCCATAGCTGTCAAGAAAGATTCGTATACGGATGCATGTTCCAAAACAAAATTGGTTGACCTCTAGAGAGCTCAGGTGTGCTCAAATAACTATGGCTTTAGATATTTTCTGCTGCGAGAGACCTGATTAAATGATAAGTTAAATCAAAAAAGTTACATAATACCAATAGTGCTACTTACCATATGGAGGTAGCAATACCAAAGTAGTAGGTACTCCAATCTCACATCTTGCATTTTATTATTATTGTTGCTGTTATAGAAATATACTGTAGTTGTTCTTCTTTAAAAATAGCAAAATTTTTGTATATGGTTATTGGACGTGTATTCAAATTATCAGTAAAGAAAATGAAACAACTATAATGTATACAGAGATAATAGCATCCACCTTGGTGTTTGTCTATCTACATAAGTAAAATGTGCATTTTAAAATTATTTTTAAATGCCAGAGATACAAGCTAAATTTGACAACCATTAAAGTGTCACATTAGTTGGGTTAAATAAAATCACTAAAATGTACTCAAATATAAATGAACCCTATTATTCAAAAGTTATTGATCAAGCTTTATTAAATATATAACTTCTTTAGATAAATAAATAAAGAATTTTTCAAAAACATTAAATTCTAGCAAAATGTCAAAATTGTTGTTATATTTAATAACAAAATTAACAACTCATCAAAAAAAAATTCTTTAACAACTTCCTTAAAACCATCAATATAAGTATTTTTTTGAATTGTTAACTAACAACCTAATTTAACAATGCCAATGTGAGTGCTCTAAAATAATTTTTAATTTCATTACTGTTTGATGCTAAGGTTTACGGGACTGCAACGTAACCAGGGAAATTCAAATCCAATATCCCACTTCAAGATCTGATAGCCCGTTTTTACTTTGTGAGCTTGGCCACAAATTTGACTACAATATGTTATATAAAATAATAATAATAATAATATGAGTAATGTTAACTATCTAAATAGAACCGGTCTTGATTCTAACCAGCATTTTCTTGTTAGAAAACAAGACAATTTCCGCATACAATCTACTTTCTAGTTTCTAAACCTAATAATTTTTCTCCTTTTGCTAATACAATGTGTAAGTAGTTGAATAGTACAGGTAGAAACTTTTCTTAGCAAATTGTTCCTTTCAATGTTATGCCTATGTTCTAACCGAGCTATATATACACTACTTGCTTGATCTTTTTTTTTTTTTTAATTTATAAAAGTTTAGACGATCTGCTATCTTAAATCAAATAATAAAATAATATTTCTAACAGAATAGCTGACATGAAATGCCAACAAATCTTTAATAAATCAAATAATAAAAATAAACTATTTCCAACAGAATATCTAACGTAAAATGCATCCACATTAAAACAGCCAAAAAATCCACTTGAAAAAAAACAGGTTTAAAATGGCTACATAAATTATCCAACATATCATGTTGTGCACTTGGCGACTCCATTGGAAGAAATAAAATGAGAAAAGATTCTTACCCCGCCTGCATTTGTTTGATAAAGATGCAAAATACTGTTTCTTCTTCCTTTTTCCAACAGCCCAATCATTGGTACTAAACTTTTATCCTTGTTGGTTCAGACAAGAGATCTATTGGAAAATAACAAATGCATACTAGAAATCATGAGATCCCAATATCAATATATACAAATGAGGATTTGCACCCCACCAGAAGGATTTATATGTTTATGAGAAAGCAAATAACGCATCAAACCATGATATTTCAACTTTACACACCCTATTTTATCAGAGCCCAAATTTGCTGTCTCATTTACATGTCTCCATAGCCATTTCCTCAATCAAAAGGTGACACATTAGCTCTTTTTCCCCTTATTAATTGTACCAATATACCACCAAGCAGATCGTAGCTCAAAGCAGATTGTGTCCCAATTAAGTTTTCAAAATTTTGAAATGCAATACTATTATGTTTGGACCAAATTATCATTAGCATCCAAACGGTCCGTAAACCACCAATACAGGTTGAATGTCACTTCCTGATACCGCAATGTCTACATCCACCGCAGCACCACCACCACCACCACCAAGTACCGATGCTGGCACTGACACTGCCTCTGTGTCAAATTCTTCCTGAATATGTAGCTGTAGACACAAATCTTAAACGATCAAAAATTGGATAAGGTGCTAAAAAATTACTACTTAGAAAACATAGTGGTTGCTTGACAGATTCCCGTTCAAATCTGATGTTAATTGCTGGAGCTGTTGCCCCGCTTTTGTGTCATTTTTGGATTCCCAATTTGTACCGACTTTGAAATTGCAGAAACTTTTTTCTTTTCCCCCAAGATTCAACGGTTGGGCTTAGAAATAGGAAGTGAGGCAGCATGAGTGGTTTGGTGGCAGGGTTTGAGGCCGCTGTTGATTTTGCCAAAATAAGGAGATTAAAGATGGGTCTGTTACAAAAATTAGTGCGTTAAAAAAATATGTAACCTTTTGATTATGGAGACAGGTAAATGAGAGCATATCTGAAATCACTTTACCATCAATCCAGCTATAAGTGCCACATGCCGTGACCTACGATGAAAATCTGAAGGATGTGAAGTTCTTATTCTGGCAAGAAGACAAAAATACAACACCCCCCCCCCCACAAAAAAAAAAAAGAAAAACCCCAAAATAAATAAATAAATAAATTTAGGAATAGCATTTCGGGGTATACATTATATTGATTACCAACTTCTTTTAATTACAATTATCAAGAAAAAAGAATGAAATTGCTTTAGTAGTAATCAGCTATTTATCTCATTAGATATTTCTCCTCTTCATATCTTATCATATGACTATTGAACGCATGGTTTTACACTTTTACTTCTTGACAAGTTTCTCTAGTCCCATTAAATATTTATTATCTAGAATTCAGGAAACATCACCCTGTGATTTGATTGACTTTTTTCCCCTCAGGACGTACTTTTTAAGGGCATGCATGTTGTAAAGTATAATAAACGACATGTTCATTTACTCCCGGAAGATAATATCAGCACAAAAACAGAACTAACATTAATACCAAAGTAACATATTCCGTTCAAGCACTACAGTCTTGCAGATAGAGAAATACAGAGCAGACAATTTTACTGCTTAAAGCCTGCAAAAACTTACAACTTGAATAGCTCTATTGTTTAACAAATTTCTTTCTTCCCAGATTATTGAAGAGCATCTTTGTTGAAGTTGATCAGGTCCTTCAATTAAACTTCATAATGAAATAATTATTTCCTATAAAATAACTCACAGTATGTCGTGTATGGTGACTTCTACCATTTATCATATAACATGCATTGTTATTATTAAATTAAGCCAAACTTGGTGGAAATTACAAGTTTAGGTTGGAAGATTATTCTAGGAGGGAAATGAAACAGAAATTTCAAGTCATGGCAACATACTTTGGCTATCACATGACTAATTTATTATCCACCATTCCAGTAGCATTTCCTTCCGCAGATAAAATATGGTCTTGATCCTGCCAAAATATATGAACTCATTAGCAATAAAGAGTAAGAACAAACATATTGAATCAGACATGCAGCAGCCTACCTCCATTCCCCATTTGATGTAATCCGGGGATTCGCAAGCCTTGTACTCTTCTACAAGACTCTCAATTATGTCTCTAGATTCATCAAATTCTGAAAGATCGTCCTGAACATATTTCATATGTTTCACAACAGTTATATGAAGAGTGAAGACAAGATACACAAGCACTGATTTATGCTATACAATAGCAATGTTAATTATGACATAATTCTGGAATTCCAAAGACCAACAAAAAGCCAGTGCTTACAACTTCAAGAAGAGTAAAAGGCACGATTTAAACTTTGAAGATGTAAAAATATGAATTACACAAATCTTGTTCTTATCTCAACTGACTTGCTTCAGCAAACTTTTTCACAGTATAATCAACAGATTAAGCCCTTTCGTAGCAAAATTTCAATGTCTCAAATGTAGTCAGGAAAGTGCAGATGATGGCCCATGTATAACATGAATTCTCAAAAAGAAGAAAAGAATAAAATGTAATCCTTCAAAACAAATAACATATGAGATGACAATGCTAACAACTTACAGCAAACATTGGATGGTTCTTGTAATTATCCAGAAAAGCTTGTCTCTTCCTAAGCTTCTCGTACTGGCTCAAACACTTGGAGAATAAGTGGCGGATGCCAGTATGACTTGCTAGCATGAGACCAATAACCTAATACAAAAAGCATATATTACCTTGCTAGTTATACCATCTATAACCTCATCCTTTTGAGCATAACTCCATTGCAACCAAACAAATAAAATAAAGACACAAAAATCCAATGTTTCTCACTTCCAAAAATTCTTGACAAAAATCGTAAGTATAGTATGGAAAATGGAACAGGCGGGGAAAACAAATCCAGTTAAATTTCTCACTTTTGCATTCACCAGGCTCAGCTATTTTCAATTAAATACCTCATCAATGACATGCAATTTATTCAATTTTACAGCACTGTACAAGAGAAGACAAAAAAAAAAGACATAATAGATACAACAGCCCAATTTTATCAAAACACCACTTAATGGGGCCAGGCATGAAATGGAATTAACAAGCTGGTTACAGGCGCAGAGGCTGCTTACACTCAAGAAGCCAAACATGTTTCATACCAGCATTATATATTATTTACCAGAAAGGGCAGAATTTATTTATTTATTTTTTTTTTGGGGGAGGGGGGGTTGGGGGGACAGAGCCTCGGTGTGGTTTTTAGGCGTCCACCTAAGCTATGCTAGTTGTTAGTGCAGAAGTATCTTACCCTGTGAGCAGTCTGAACATAAGGGAACTTTCTAGATAAAGCAACCTGTCAAAATGAAAAGATATATTTTAGTGTATAACAGATAGATGAGATTATATGCATGCAAACTAACAACTAAAAGAAAAGTAGACATGCCTGAATGCTGGCAGGGCCTCATTCAATAAAATTAACAAGTTTTCTTTCACGTATTCTCTGTAAACTTTCATGGACCTGCCTTCCAAAAGTCCAACATTAATAAATCAACATAGCACCACCAATCAGTAAACATTTATAATCCCTAATTTTCTTTCATATGTATACTCCTTAACGGAAAACAATTTAGCAGTCTTATTTCAGTTTGATGCCATGTCTTGTACTCATTGTAGCGTGGGAATATTCCCTTCTGATAAGAGTTCACGAATTGGTAATAATTCCCATAGTAGTTGCAGAACCCTGAGTTGAAAAACTGCCACAACGTGAATTGCTTGATTCGATTATCTGGACATAGCAAACATAATTAACCCATCCAAGGTGCTCTAATGAGGCTTAAACCTATGAGGTCAGTATCGCAATTGTAGCAAAAATCTTCAACTATCGATTCATTTATTACACTATCAAGACTTGTTCCACTTTCATCAGATTATGCATTATTACAGAGATCAATGGAACGGAAAACCACTACAATTGATAAGAATTGCACCATCTCTATAGCTGAATACTCTTGCAAAGTGACTTCTTGGACACAAAATACATGTAGAAATCACCTTCTTAAGAAGGATTGACCATTATCTTTAATTACCTGAGTAGGATCTACTTCTCCTTGAATAATGTTCAATATAGATATGTATTTTGCCTGACTAGCTTCTTTTGTTCGAGCAATGGAAACCATGATGTTCTTTGTCTGTAAAGCAAAACAGCATGAGAATATTTCCTGTACATGTCAAAAGTATTTTAAGAGCTCGTCTTGCCTGAAGAAGTCTTCCCATCACATCTAGTACAGTTGTTTTGCGAATAACATTAGCCTTCAGAAAAGATCTCAATGCAATTGAGCTTCCACTTTCTTTTCTTTATTTTTAATACTTCGACAAAATAGTAAACATGTGCGTCATATTTCCAAATATGATTAGAAGGTGATATAGAAAAATGCTTGTGTCATGTTACCAAAGGATAATTGATGCCAGAACCCTGAACCTCTGTACCATAATAAGAATATAAATTGTATACATAGAAACCTCACCTGACGCTCAACTGTGAGTGGTGTATATCCTGTCATTAGAAAATGACATCGAGGAGTTGGGATTAGAGAAGCAAGAAGCCCAACCAAGTCGTTGTTCATGTATCCTGGATAACGCAAAGTTGTCGTGCTTGCCGACATGACAGTAGAAACTAAAGAATTTGTTTGGGCAAAAGTAGGAGTCGAAATGTGAAGGCGTTCCACAGCAATCCTATTGAGCGCAGTATTATCAAGAACAACTACACAGTCAGCATTCAAAGTCAGTCGCTTGAGCGTTAGAAGGGAATTATATGGCTGTACCACCACGTCGCTCATCTCATTTTGGTTAGGAAATACACTATATGTTTGAATGAGTTTCTTGCTGTAGAAGTCATTCAGCGTCTCCAATAGGTATGAACCCATACCTGGTCAAAGAAAGTAGTAATTGGCCACAATAAGTCAAATCACTCATGCAGGCAAGAAAGTAATTGCATCCGCAAAAACAAATGCTCAAGTTAAATTGTCATGGGATATATGTTGCTGTACGGTGGTGAAAGAGAAAATAATTTCAGAGTCACTACACAACTGCTAGGTTTAAATCAATTTTAGTTTAGAGCTCAATTTAAGGAAAGCTTATCTCTTCTCAGAATTCCACAGTTGAATTACCAAAATCATGATCACAGTAAACCTGCAATAGAAAATTCACATCTTTGATGTTGCGTATATAAGTTCCACGACATGGAAGGATTTGGAAAACCTGAGCCGGTTCCCCCAGCAATTGAATGGCACGGAACAAAACCCTCAAGGCTATCACTTCCATCTGCTTCTCTATCAATCATGTCCATTAGATCCTCCTCATATTGTTTACCCTGATTTAATGAAAATAATTATGCCAAAAGGGAATAATAAAAAATATTTAACGGTATGCAAAACTATAGAATTGATACAAAAGAAAGGGAAAGAAGAGAGTTTTGTCCAATCTAAGCCGCTCTAAACTTTACAAGTAATACTGTAGTGCCCAAACTTACACCAAAATCTTTTCTTGAACGAGACTACGACTATCCTTTCCCTAGCCTAGTGAGTTAAAAATAAATAAATAAATGAGATATAGAAATGAGTTGAGAAGAAGAGAAATTATAGCATGGTTGATATCAAAAATGCTATTTTAGAAACCGACATGTACCAAACTATCAGTAGCAAAATCAAGCAGAAAAAATGCAATCAAACATGTGGCATAATCATAAAAAGAAAATTGCCAGCAGTCATCTACAGAAATCATTGAATATAATATGTTAAGCAAAATTAGCAGCTTGTACAACTTTTGCACCCCACGAATTTTACCAGTAATCCAGTAATTTTCTATGGACAATTAGTCATAATATAATACTTTCAAGATACCAAAGAATGCTTACCATTAACTGTATATGTCATCAAGTATGAAAGATACATAGATACTGACCTGGTGGTATCCACTGGCCCAATTATTTCCAGCACCCTCTCCATGATCTGCAATAAATGTATTTTCGTGATTGTAAAGATTCCTGTAATCCCCATTTTGTATACCATTAATCACCCTGGGCTCCAAATCGATAAGCAATGCCCGTGGAATATAATGCTGATCATCAGCTTGGTAGAAAAAAACATCTTTCCTGTCACTTCCCTGAAGCATTTGAAGCACTGAATTATAACTCATAGGAAAGAATCAACTGCTAATGAAGATCAATTCCCTGCATATGCCACATATAAGTACCAGATGCATACATATTTCATCATATATGTACAGAGGCATGGGTTTGCTGTCTGTGCATATTTGTTATATTCATGAGCATGTAAATCTTGCATAAATGCATATTTTCTAAATATACATACTTAAGAATCTGTTCTGCATCCACCAGGGAGCATAAGACTTCAGAATGATATAACAAAATGGGAATGCCTCTTCAAATATCCTACTATGCATTTGTTTTTTTTTTTTTTTCTCATCTTGAATTTCATGGACTCAACTTTGTGATGAAATATGTGAAAAAGAATCCCTTATTCAACTGGAAAAAGAAAATATCAATAAACATTGCAATTTGTACAGCTTTTGGTATGTGAAACATTGTTGTCGTGGTTCACCAACCCAGAAATTCAACATCATTTCCTCTCCCTTCTCTTTTCCTTACAAATACGTTCTCCCGCCAGACACACACATGCGGGGGATCAGGACTACTTTTCCTTCTATAATTTTATACCATAGCATAGCCAAACATGAAAAAATTCAGCTAGAACTAAATATTAAAGAAAAGCCTACAAATATAAGCGAGCACATTTCTGCTGCAGTACCACCTATGTCAAAGTTCAAATTTCAAAACATTCTCATATTACCACGGACATGACTATGAGGAAGTTTAGTGCTAGGCACAAAAAAGAACATATTGCTGTAAGTCATTCCCTCTGCACCATTATCTTCTTCTCCAAAACCTTGGAGTCTGTTCCACTGCAAAAGGCCAAATACTAGTAGTACAAAACTATAAGCGTATACATATATAAAATGATAGCACACATTTCCATCGTAGCATCGCCAATTCAAAAATTCAGCAGGCTTCCCTAAGATATCTTTTTCTGTCTATAAAATGTTCCACCAATATCTACTCACAAAAAAACTTTATAAAAAGGAATAACCGTAATCAAATCTACAAGCACAAAGAGAGAGGACAGAGGTGAGGACCTGAGTGGCGAAGTCTTCTAGAATTCCTTCTTTGCTGATGCCATGCTTGAGGCAAAGCTGTTTCCAGAACTCCATTCCGATCTGGTTCCCGCATTGTCCCACTTGCAACGTGATTATTTCCCTCGGCATTTCCCTTTTCCTGGGAAAAATTCCATTAGGGATTCGACCGATAGAGGAGCGATCTGGAAACGAGAATTTCCGGTTTCTTTTGCCGGTGGATAGTGGCGGGTACAGGGCTTTTGAAAAGGATTAGTCGAGAAGAGAGAAAAGCAGTGAAAATGGGAATAATTAAAACCCAAATAATGGCAATTTTAATGGGGTTTTGTACAATGGCTTTGTTTGGTAACCATTTATAAATTGGTAGATTTATATATAGAATAGATTTATATATAGAATAGATTTAAATTTCAATTTTTGTATAAATATTAGGATTTAATTGTGTCATATAGAGGTAATAATTAAAATGATATAAGAGTTTAAATCAAATTAAATATATAACTAAATATGCTATTATTATGTATTTAAAAATTAAAATTTAAATTAGTTGATAAATTTGTGATATTTATAAATAGTTACCAAATATAGTTAGTGCATGTTTGATTCAATTTATAATAGTTAATTTATAAAGATAAATTATAAAGAGGTGAAATGAGTTGTGTAAATTTAATAGAAGTTTAAAATTTAAAATTATAAATAAATAGTTGTTAAATCAATAAAAAGTGAGATTATAATATTTTTAGATAAAGAGGATCAAACAGGCATTAATATTCCCCAATTTTGATCTCCTCCCACCCTCTGGGTTGAGCTGGCGCGCCTTTTTAGCTGGATAGTTTAAAGGAAAAAAATATTGCCAACTTTAAATTTGAAAGTCAACATGTGGCCAGCCCAAATTTTCTGCCATCCCCCGCCCCTCTTGCCATTTCCCTCTCTCTTGTGCAAAACCCAGCGCTCACACCTCTCCCTCTCTCTCCCCCTCTGTCTCGCTCGCCTTCTATCTCCGGCGAGGCCGGTGGCCGGACTGCCGGCACACAACACTTGGAGCATCCCAACCCAATGGCAAGCCTTTGCAAATCCTCACCCCTAAGCCAGTCGCTCTCGCGTTCGGTGTTCGTACACCAGACTCCCGTTTCGGCGCCTCTCCCCGGCGAAATATAAAGAAAACAATAAGCATATTGCGAACTATACAACAAAAATAAAGAAAACAGTATGCAAACATACAACAACGAAATAAAAAAAAATTTACAGTAACCAAACATACAACAACAAATTATAAGGAAAAAAAGTTTTTATTCCAAAAGCAGTAACCACATTCCAAAGTATACAAAAAAAAAATTGAAATCAGTAAGCAACCATACAACTTTTACTATTAAAAAAAAAATTTGCAAAACACAGAAGCCAGATTCAAAAACTGCTCGGCAAAGCGGTAGTCTTCACCAGCTTAGCAGGAACGGAGGACCACCGGTCTGAGGCGACGGAACGGCGCGTACTGTGGCCCACTGCCGAGGCCTTTTTTTTCAATCCAACCAGTGTAGTTACTCTTCACCAGGCGCCGGTTGGGGATGACAGACTTCAGCAGGCGGCGACTTGTACGGCTTCTGCTTTCCCGTGGAGAAAGAGCTCAATGGGGGGTTAATAGAGAGAGAGATGTGGTTTGGGGTGAGGATTTGCGGGAAAGCAGAAGCCGTACAAG
>CAVNYN010278355.1:0-10203 GCA_963692815.1 Nyctanthes arbor-tristis
CGAGGGAGAGATTAGCCTAGTTCTTCTTCCATGTAGGCACCGCATTCTGTGCAGGTAACCATAAATTCCATACTTGTCTTCAGTTTTTTGTATACTTTTGTTGCTTGTATATTAATTTGATCCTTAATTTTGTGCAGCAACTGCTCTGATAAATGTAAGAAGTGCCCCATTTGCCGTGTCTCCATCGAGGAACGCTTACCTGTATATGATGTATAGATCTGTATACACCTAATTTGCAATGTCTTGGGCTTTTTTGTGTTTGTTTTCATCAAAACTCTTAGTATTGATGAGTTTTGCTTTGATAGAACTAACAGAAGCTGCAGATATATCTAATTGGAGATGACCAAACTGTACTCTTGTTTCTTTCCTTTGTAAATATATGAGGCAGAATCTGTAGTCAGAATCTGATTCCTCTGGTTCCAATGTTACAAGTGCAATTGTATGAATATGGTTTCCCAGTTGCCTATGAGACCCTTTGTCAAGGTTCTATAAAGCATTGGGGCATCGTAGTTGCAAGAGTTCAGGGCTTAAGTAACGTTGAACTGTAGAGAAGCTTAGTTACACAGGTGAGTTAGAATACTGCTCCTGTTGGCACATCATTTCTTTTCGGATTTGTTTGTAAAAATGAAAAATAAAAAGGGTTATGTTGTGCGCTAGAAGAAAGAATGGAAAAATAAAGAGAAAAGTTGGAGAAAAAAATTAATGAATTGTATATCGTTAACCAAAGCAACCTATTTTTAGGTACAAGTTTAAGGTTTTAAGGGTATAATAATCATTCATTAAATACAATAATTATTTACAACACTAATCTTTGAATGACTATTTTTTTATAATAATTGTCTCATCAAAAATCTAGTTTGAGAAAAACTCAGGGGGAAAAATCTACCAACCTAACGGTAAAACAATACAATTAGTTTTGATCAAGAGCAATTAGTTTTGATCAACTCTTGAATGTAAGTGCTGTTTCATTAAAATCTTGTACGAAAAACTCAATGGGACAAAAACTGATCAAAGGAAAAAGAGTGCGGTTGCTTCTTCTGACTTCAGCCAACTATGGGTCTCGTGTTTAGCTTCCTATATCTCTCCAATATCTTTAACGCTTTGAAATATATTTTGCTTTAGGCAGAGTATCAACACTTCAGGAGTTTTATATTGAGGGTCATTATCATATATGTCAAAGACATTTATTACACAAAGAATATGTCTCATTAAAATCTTATAAGGCAAAAACTATAGGGAAAAATCTAAGCAAAGGAAAAAGAGTACATTTTTCTTTGGATACGCATTAGTGTTGTCTTGTTAAAAACTTTGCTAAGAAAAAAACTTCAGTCAAAGAAAAAAGAGTATAATATGTATCTTCTTCATATTAACTAGTAAGTATACAACAACTTTAAATTTTCTATATGTTTCATTTACGTATACCAAATCTAATGATATATATTACTAGTCGAATGAAACTTAGATCGGAAGAGCACACATCCACCATATATTTAGTGCTCTTTTAGCATAATTGTCAATTATTATATTATTAACATTGTACCAATCTGCAAGATTGTTTTTCTATCTAGGCTAATATTCAATGTTAATAATTTTGATGAAACTGATTCATCATCCTCGCTATTTATTGAGCTCATGAACATTTGTAGTCTCTATAATTTCTTGTATATTCCATCATATCTTAGTATAGATATAAGTTATCAAAATCTCTTTATTCTAGTAATTTCAGGTACTTGAGCCTTTAGGTGTTTTTTAATTAGTCATGTCTATATACTCTTCTAGAGTATATGTGCCTCAATGCAACCATCATAAATATATGCTCCATATTTTTTTCATGAATATTTATTTTGGAATCGACCATGTCATGCTTTAAGCATGCCATTAATATCTGAAATTCTCTTATAGGAATATCAATCTAATTTGGAGTATTTAACTTAATATACCTATCGGTATCTATGCAGCCAATAACCTAAAATACATATTGTCTTGCAAACTTCAAGTTTACATTAGTCAATTACGCATTTCATATACTTATTATCAACTATCAGCTCCTCCTCTTAATACTGAGAAAACTATTTAATTTAAGAAATAGTCAAAAAAACATGATATCAATATATCATCCTTTATGGATGAAGCATACAAATAGAGATTCAAATCCAATTTGTATTTTCAGCATTACAATAATATCCATCTCAGCTTTTGTGGTAAGGTGACTATACATATCGTTCTTATCAACTTTAGATGGAGGCTTCTGAATGTAAGCCAAATATATTGGGTTTCATATACTATATTGGCATGTTATACAAGAATACTGCTGCAAGAGAAATATCAATATTATTTAAACACAAATGATTGTTCTCAATTAATGGTGTACCAAATAACTTGAGACGTATAATATTATTTTACTAACAGTAGGCAATTAATATCCTAACCAATATATGAATAATTAATGACTTTTAGGATAAAATTCACTAGTAAGATACATAGGTCTTTGTTTCGATATATGAAAGTTTTACTCATAATTAATCAATTGAGCAAATATTCTCGCAAACTTTTGGTTATGAGTTTGACATTCGACCTCTAGTGGATTCAAATTCATAAAATATTTAGAAGGTCCACATAGATTGTGAGTAGGCTCACACAGTTCACCCTAAATATTTTTCAGATACATTTAGAATTCAATTCTAAATGGCTAGTTATTATTAATAATCAAATTCTCTGAGAACTTACAACACACAAGAATTCTTTTAAATGGAAGAATTTTCCAATTCTTTACATAATTCTCAATAATTCTTATTATCAATAAATCGGGATAGTCTAATTGGTCATGCCAAATAATAAAATTTCCAAAATATTGAACTTCTTGTCCTATATAACTAGTAATTCTATATTTAAACAGCACAACCAAAACTTCTTAAGCAAAAGATATCAGATTCTCAAAGAAAGACATGGCCCCAAGGGAGAATACCGATGATAGGTTGTTGGCTTTATACGAACCATCATAAGTTGTTGGCTTTATACGAACCATCAATATTGTATGTAATATGGCACGATCCTAAACAGAAGTTGAGAATTAGACAATGGTCTAGCAATTAATTGAAGACAGTTAATAAACAATTTTTCTTTACCATTTTGAGTGTGGACATGAACAACTAAATATTCAATCTCAATTCCGTTTGTCATGCAATGATCATCGAATGCTTGAGATTAAAACTCACCAACATCATTAAGGCAAATTTTCTTGATTGGGTATGCAGAAATTGGGCTTTTTAGTTTTATTTTATAAGCAAATAGTTTAACAAGTGCTGCATTTCTAATATAAAGCAAGTAGACATGGGATCATCTAGTAGAAGCATCAATCAATACTATAAACTGATAAAATAGTCCATATAGTGGGTATATCAGCTCATATATATCTCCATGAATTCTTTCTAAAAAATTTGGAGATTCAATATTAACCTTCATACTATAATGTTTGATGACTAACTTGCCTAGTGCACAAGTAGTGAGTGGGAAACTATTTGCTAAAAAAATCTTCTGGTTCTTTAGATTGTATCCATGTAAACTATCTTTCGCATCTTAGTTGCTCATGTATGCCCAAAGCTATCATACTCAGGTTTAAAGTCATTGGTCAACGAACTTCAAGTTTGTAGCATGGTTTATTTTCATTGCTTTTATATATATATAATACATTTCAGATGATAGTGATGAGAATTTTTCTTTTATCCGCTTCTACCCATATACAAAGGAATTTATGCAAAAATATTATTATCTTTTTTGCATCATCTCAATATGGTATCTATTGAATATCTTTAAAAATCAATAAATTTCTCTTGAATTTGTTAAAATAAAGTGCATCATTAATATATTAGTCGGTGGAATGTGCATTGCATGTTGTATGTTACAATAAATACATTTGATATATGTAAATTTCGTAAGAAAATTTTATTACGATAGCACTTCTTGATACACAATATTTTTGGACAACATTACACTTTTCTTGCTTTTGTTGTCTGATATGACCAACACTTTTGTTGTTTGCATTGAAACTCCACGTGAAAGCGCAACATAGAGTTGTCCATGTGAAAAGACATGTTCTGGAAGATATATTCCAACGTGAGGTACAGTTTGTCCTTGTACCTTGTTGATAGTCATCGCAAAGCAAAGTTGTATTGGAAATTGTTTTCTCTTAAACTTGAATGGGTAGCCTTCATCATTTGCAGGACTTAGTAGGATATGGGGAAGAAAAGCTTGTTTCCCAGCATGTTGTTCGAAGGTTATTTCTGCATGGATGACATTCGTTCTAAAATCACGACATACCATTCTTGTTCCATTGCAAAGTCGGTTGGAGGGATGCAGATTTCTTAAGAGCATAATTGGACAATTCTTTTTCAGCACCAGTTTGTGTGGTGGTAAACCATTGGGCAACAATGTATTTAGAAATTCTTCTTGGTAATAGTTGTTCGTATCATCATTCGCTTCATCGAAACTAACAAACTCTCTACTTTCACCAGGAAATAATTGAATTAACTTATCATTGAGGTAGTCAACATATTCATTCTTTGTCGAAAGAATCCCACGGTATGTCATATATTCAAAGGACGATGCATTTTTTGCTAAATCTGGAAAAACCGAATTGATGAGTTTTACCTCTTGAGATTCTGCATCATCACGTACTATTATTATCTCAGTCGGTCAAGAGATGAGATCATCCTTTATTGTTGGTTCCGTTTCATTACTAATTCGAATTAAAAGGTCTGCAAATTGAATATCATTCTGAGAGCTCATGTTTTGAGTCAATTGCAATTTTTCCATTTTCTCCCAAAGATATGATTTGACTAAACTTAAGTTAACTGTTTGCTGTCTTGTAGCTCGTGGGACAACTAGTAGTGCTTGTCAAAAATCACCTCCAAATACAAATATTTTCCCACCGAATGGTTCTGAATTATCTAATATATCCCTTAAAGTTCTATCGACAGTTTCTATTGTGAATCTGTTTGCCATTGGCACTTCATCTCATATAACCAACTTTGCCCGCTGAAGCAATTCCTTTGTGGCACTTTGCTTTGATATATTGCAGATTGTTGATTCATGTGTTTGAAGGGGAATATTAAGTATTTCATCCCATTCCGCATTACAGGTCATTGTTATAAAAAAGGTCAGGTTTTCCAAATCGTTGAACCAATGCCATAGCATCTAGATAACGACAACGTATATCTCTTGGACCTCCTACAAATTAAGCTGGCAAAACAATTTGTTTTCCAACTTTATTTCCTCTTGTCTCTCCAGCATTTACTGTGTCTACGATTCCTTGGTAAAGTTCTGCTCTAATTAGTGATTGTTGTGTTCTATAGAAATCGAGTCGAGTAGTTTCAATCTTTATATACATGTCGACTGCGTATTGTTGTAGTAACCATCCAGCCAGAAGAAGCATTGATCTCACAGAAGGTCTTATCTGTAACTTGTAGCAATAGTACTTACGGCAAGACACCTTGGATGAATCATCTTTTACGACCCCTATTTAATCACATAGATGTTTTCATATTATTTTCATTACTAATTATGCGCATATATATAGGAAAATATGTCTTAACAAAAAAATAAAAAATGTATGTTTATATCAAATAAATAAACAATACCTTGATGTTCTTTTGTAAAGATGTCATCAATGGAATCAATATTTGGTGCAATTTCTGCAACGGTAGATGTACTTGGTGTATTTTGTGTTGCTGCTTCCTTATCATTTCTCTAAGATTTCCTTCGTATATCTTGATGCCGTCCCGCCTCTCCTCGGGAAAAAAGCAAAGGATATTGGAGTGAATCATAGCAACTCAAATAATGTTGAATTTGATGTCGATTTCCTGAATGTGCATGAACAATTATCTCTCTTTGAAAAGGTATATTAGCATTATTTCCTTCTATCCAAATAGCCCCAACTTGACCTACTGTTGGAGCATTGTATAGATGTTGATCTAGTGCTACGTTTCCAGCTATATGAATATGTATGTTCTCAATTGGAGAATAATCTTTGACACTTCGAAAAAGTTTAACATATGCGTTATTTTTTAAAATATCCATCAACTTTAAAATGAGATGCTCACTTAGATCAGCATTTTCAAGTATTTGTATCCTATTTTTTATTTCATTGTCTGTATCATAGAAATAGAGTTGAAAAAATTTTAGTCGGTCTTGGGGCAATAAAGATGGGAGATCGTGATAAATTTGCCCTTTTGCTCTAAACGTGTAAATACCTTTGTTTAAAGAAGCAAGTTTCTTGTCTAAGTTTAGTCCAAATGAAGTGAATGAAAAGATACTATTGTATGCCCGAATATTTTTCCTAAAAAACACACATTCCTTTGATTGTGAAGAAAATATAAAGTATAATTCATCAGAAACTTCAGTCTCTGCAAGTTATACCTGATCCAAAATATAAGATTTTGTTATATAATATAATAATTGTAAAAGAATTGTTATTTGAATTTTAGATTATGTACCACACACCTGACCGTTATAACAACAAAATGTTGATGGTTTGTCTTAAAATTTTTTTGCTTTGCAATACGTGCATGATGGAACTTGCCGCAACACATGCAACGAAGAATGAATAGGCTCATAAAAGGATTGTCCTCCAAAATTTGATAATTTTTAAATTTAATATGGTAAATCAGTATAATATTCAAAAATGTATAAATAATCATTAAATTATAAGAATTAAATTTTTATGTTCAAAATGACAACCCTTCAATGTCATATGAAACTTGTTGTCCTGTTGGGGGCGCATCTTTCTTTGTAGTTCTTTGATTATTGGTTTGATTGCGGTTTCTTCTTTTTCTAGCTGCACTTGCTTCTTGAATTCTTTTTCTCCTATCTTCCGGTGATAGCATGGAATATCTACTTCTCTTATTATTCTCCATATCTGTTTTGAGAAATGTAAAACTAAAAATTACTAAACCTTAATATATTTAAAATATTTACACAAATGTTATTATGTTTACTAAAGTACGTATATAAGTTTAGCTATAAAATAAAATGACGGAAATATAAAAAAAAAAAAGGAAGAAATTCTCAATGCAACCATCGGCCACCACACCTCCTCCATCATACTCGTTTTCATTCTCTTTCCCAAAATGTCTTCTGTAATTCTCTATCTAAACTCTAAATTCAGCAAAAAATTCATCAATACAACCAAGGATAATACTACCCATCATAGTAAGAATTAATTATTCAAAACTACTACTGTTTTCATAGATAGTAGTTTCAGGCTCCATAATAGTTTGTTTTAAGTTAGCCCAATAATTTAGTGGCCCTTTTTTGGGAATCTAGTGCCCAAAAAAAAAAATAAAGAGCTGAAAAATAATAAATAGATACAGCCCAACTACCCAAGACCTATTCCAAAGCCCGAAAGCATTGAAATCAACTCCGCTCTTTGAGACCAAAAAAAAAAAAAAAGAAAAAAAAAAGGACCAAGGGAACGAACGAACGACCGAACGAAGGTATTTAATTTCAGTTGTTATTGTTAATTCTAATTCTAAAATTCCTAAATTCGTAATTCTTAATTGGGAAATTGACATTTAATTTGGTTGTGTTCAATGGAAAAAAATTGTGATTAATAATTCATTACGTCTTGCTACTCATTATTGACAAATTCCAAAGAAGTTAAACTGTGTCACTAAATTTTCATACAGCCAATTTCTTGCTATTTCCTTGGTGTTCCATTATCTTCTAGAGTTATTCACTTGTTATTGTTAGTACATAGAATCGAGGAGTTCTTTCAATTTCAGAAGTTACTAATGACTTTTCTTGCATTTCTTTCTTAGAGAATGTTAAAGGCATGAATTATTCTCTAGTTTTACATAAAAAAATTTAGACAGGTGACTGGAGTTCAGACTGTGCTCTTCCGATCTATGAAAGTGATGTGATGAATCAAAAATTTCAAGTGTGATTATGTAAAAAAAATTATGCCAGTTTTTTTATGTAAGTTTGTTATTATAATTGATGGTTCAGTATCATGTTAGATTTTTGAAAGGGAATTTTTTGCTACTTTTTAATTTTTTGGGTAAGAAAAACAAACATAAGACACTGAGACACAAAAATTACTTATTTTTTATTGAATGCTTTTGGTTAGATCGGAAGAGCGTCGTGTAGTTAATTTATGTTTTCGTATGGTTACTATTTGATAACGGTTGTTGTGGAATGGAAATTTGAATGCTTTTTAATTTTGTTAAATCTTAATTCTCAGACTAAACAATTTGTATATTCTTTTCGTTGTAAGGCAGCTAGAGATAGACTAAACAATATTTTAATTGTAAGTTCTTGTAAGTTCTTTTAATTGTACGGTTTGTATTATTATTGTATGTTACACATTACTTTTTAATTGTAATTCTCAACAATTACTAATCTGGTGCCACCTAAAGAATCTACCACATAAAGCACAAAACATAAACGCAATGGCTCGACGACATACCCCTAAAAAAAAAAAGAAGAATACCTGTCATGGTAGTTCATGTATGTTTATTCACACTTAAATAGGAATAGTGAAAAATGAGAGTGCAAAATTGATTGACCAACTCACTATAATTAAGACATCATAAAATAAAGGTCGTGTGGACCCAAACTTTTCATTTTTTTTAAATAAAATACCTCTGAATAATCAAACTAATAATAAAAGCACTTGCAAGGCATTTGAAGTGTTTAAAATTTAATACACATTAGCATAATTTGTTATTTTTTTTCTAAGGTACTTTGAGTTATATTAGCACAAATATGTTGTAAGTGAAGTAAATTATGTCAAAAGGAAGGGGAATAAAAGCAAAGTTAATCCTTCAAGCCTGCCTCCCCGCCCCAAAAAAATAATAATAATAAGTTGAGGCTGTATTATCATTTTACTTAACTTTCTCTATGTCAAACTTTTTCTAGACGATGATCAAAGTGAAAATTCAAAGAGTTTATGAGTACCGTTAATTTAAAAAATGAAATAAATTTTCTAATTTCTTATACACAGTAATTTACGTCAAAACATCAATCAACTAATTATGATTAGGAGTTTCTTTTATCTATCACAAACGGATGGATTATGGGCAATTCTATTAAAATCTATCAAATCTATGAAAATTCACAATTTCTAATAATCCATTAAATTCCATCATCTCGTAAACTCTCGTCTGATGGATTTTTTTAAAAAAAGAAAAAAAAAGGCATTTTTGAATTTGTATTAAAGATAAAAAGAAATTAAACTTTAAAGCATCAATTGCGACTACTTTATGGCTAAAATTTAAGGAGATTCAGTCCCAAAAAAGGAGGGAAAAGAAAATAGGAAAAAAAAACCTTGGGATTAATTTGCATTTGAAAAGACTAAACATGTCATATTATTCTCATTGGTTTTGAGATATAATTTAAACATCAGAAGATACATACCTTATTGATAAATAAACAGTAGTCCATCTTGGTTTGATTTGATTCAACTTATGGTAGGAAATTATATAGAATAGATATATACCCAAATTCTTTTGAAATTAGGAATTTTTATGGATAGTGAAGCGTGCTATTTTCAGATTCAGCTTGGCTGATAGCTTGGAAGTTGTGCCGAATGAAAATGGAAGTATATGTTTAAACTTGAGATCAATGATAAAGAAGACTGGAGTAATTTGAATTTGAGCTAATTATGTAGATTTGGAAACTTAGTGAAATGGGAAGACATATATTTTTGTGTTTAAAAAATTGAATTTGATAGGAAGTGCATGATTCTCTTAAATTTTTCTGTTATTGAACATGAAACAACAAATTTATATACATACTTATTATTGTAACATCCAAATTGAATCAGTATAAAACCTAAAATTTATTATTATTATCATTATTATTATAATAATAATAATAATAATAATAATAATAATAATAATAATAATAAAACTTGAAACTTACGAACGTTACAAAGTCAATCTTTATATGTATAATTGATTGATTTCATTCAAATTTCATAACTGAATGCAAGATTGATTTGCAAGTAATAAATGTTATAAAATAATTAATCATAATATTTGTATAAGGAACGATTTGTTATTAAGAATTGAAGTTGGACTAATCATAGATTCAGAATCAGCAAAAAAAACCCTTTGAGACATAATTGTTTATGAACAACCTAGGAGAACTAAAGAATGAAGAAATAGATTGATCTCCCTATACAACATAAAGATAAAAGAACTTCAA
>CAVNYN010278356.1:0-15338 GCA_963692815.1 Nyctanthes arbor-tristis
GTTATTAATTACATTCTATAACCTATCTTCGATGGAACTTTTCAAGTATAATTAAGATGTCATTTACTAAAATTTTAAATATTAAATAATTACACAATTATGATAAAGATATTGTTGGTATTGAAAGAAAAGATTAAGGACAAAGTGATGAAGTGAATGTTTTACACACATCCCCACTTTTATATATTAGTGATTTATGTTGCAATATGTATAATATACATGAATGTTATAAAATTAATTAATACAACTTAAAAAAAATACTAATCATTACATAAATATTTGATTTCATTTAATTTCATCATAAAGACAAATGAATGTCATAAAATAATTATCATATTTAATTTAACTTAATAATAATAAAAGTTTATAACTTATATATGGTTATACTACAATTAATTATTTTAATGTGATGTAGTTGCCCACTATATCAATATTTATATTTCATCTCTTCATGCATACTTCACCAACTATAAATTAATGATCGAGATCCAAACAAATTCAAGAATATTGAAATACAAATCTAACTTAAATTTTTCTTTTAATTATTCCAATCTTAGTTTTAACCCATTCTCTAGCGAAATGGCTTTGTCCTCATCAACTAAAAAAGAAGAGCATTGTATACTAATAAATGAATTGAGTGCGTTTGATAAAAAAATGGAGCATCAAAATTAACTTTTCATCATTTGTAAAAGTTCCATTAAAAACTACACGAATACAGAAGGTCCCATCCAATATCAAAAATTAATTTAAGTGGATGAAGATATAATTCTTTTATTTTAATACTTTATATTTTTAGTTTTTATTTGAATCACTATATTATTATCTTAGCAATTTTTTTATATACTAACTCATTTCTTTTTATGTCTTCGTAGGCTAATAAAATCTAAGCCACATTATTTGGTGATACAATCCAAATGATTAGTGATGCAATGCTATTCGTAAAAGGGAATACATATAAAATTCAAAATATGGAAACATTAGACAAATATATGTTTTGCTTTTACTCGGAATTTCAATGCAACAAAAGTGTTTGTCAAATGAGACGATAAAAGTTAAAAAAAGTATAACATTGGCAGAACTATTATGTATAGAGAAATGTTTTTATAATAAAATATTATAATGAAAATTACATATTTAAAATATATTTATTGGAACATACAACGTGCGAGGCACGTTCCAACAACTACTTATTAAATAAGGATTAGATTACTAAAACAATGTAAGACTTAGTTTGGTACTGTTGTAACTTGTCGAATAAGTAATTTCTACATGCTTGATAAAACAACATATGTGAGAAGAATCAGTTAGTGTTTGATAAAGCTTTTTGCTAAAATTAATGCATGATCCATAAGCAGTTTTAAATGTTTGGTTAATTTCTATTTCATTACTGTAATGATTTATATTTATTAAAAAGTACATAATTTAAATAATATCTTTTTTTAAAAATAATTTAAATAATTTCTTTATCTATTATTATACGGTATCATTATTTTTTTCTTTTATAAAAAAATATTTAATATTATGTAATATTTCATAGAGAATACTAAACCAATAAATTATTTCACAATATAAAATATTGTCTGGCAAATAATGGAAATTAACCAATTAATAAACATGCGCAAAAAAAAAAAAACTAAAAAAGACATATACATTTAGTTAAGTTATTTTTTGATATTACAAAGGAGATTGTAAAGGTGTGGAATTGAACACTTCACTAAAAGTTTAAGAACCTACCTAGGATGCTATTGATACCAAGTGTGAGGTCAAAGTCAACTGCTTCTAAGTCAAGGAGCTGACCCTCTAAACCACAAGCTGGTGACTTGGCAGTTAGGCCCATGAGGTCAGCACCTGAGCTCCGCTTCCTAGCTCAATAGGTCAGCACATGAAGACAGCTCCCTGGCTCAACAGGTCACCACTCGAGCTCAGCTCTCGAGCTCAACAGGTCAGCACTATAAGTCAGCTCCCTAGCTCAACAAGTCAGCACTTAAGCTCATCTCTTGAGCTTAAACACACTTGCCAGCTTTAAGACAACTTGTATAGCTTTATCTCTTAAGATAAGCAGTATTATTTATACCTAAAGTATAAAGTCATAGTCAATGATCTCCAGGTTAAAGGGCTGGCCCACCAAGCCACTAGCTGGTAGCTAAAACCATATGGTCCCATGCCCAATCATCTCCTAAGTCTCACGAGCTCATGACCTTTCAGGTCCCATCCCACGAGCTCATGACCTTTTATGTCTCATCTCATGAGCTCATGACCTTTCATGTCTCATCTCATGCTAGCTGTGATGCAACTTGCGAGCCAACTTGCATACCTAATCTCTTAAGGTTGATGTGACAACTGCATTAATTATAAAGTTGGCATTTGCCTTCCCCATGTAGACAACCAGATTGCAAATTAACCAAAAAGTATGACATCTGCTCCAACTAGGTTTACTTACAAGGCTTCTTATTGGCTAAACATTTAAAGCTTGTAATCATTACATGATAATTCTTACACTATAAATACAAGGAAATCCACCAAATTTACGGATCCTCCTCATTTGCATCAATCTTTGTCTACTAAATATTTATTTCTCTCATTCACTCTCTTTGAAATTTTACCAACATCACCACAAATTCTAAATTTATTGTTCGAAACAATTCAAATACAAGTTTCCCGCGTAAACAAATTATTTGTTTGGTTAAGGCAAAATTTGGCATCAACAAATTGGCGCTGTCTATAGGAACGCCTTATAAAAATCTAGCTTAAAAGTTCTATTGACCTAAAAGTGAGTCAAAAACCCACTCAAAGTGAAAGAACGAGGAGTCACAATGTTGAAATCCCCCCAAAATTTATAAGACAAAGGAGGACATCAGAAGCAGGACCTTCGCGACCAGCTCCTGAATCTGAAACCGAAGCTTTGAGGAGCCAAGTTGAAGCTCTTACCGAGGAAGTTAGGTAGCTACAAGAACAGCAGAAACCACCACCTCCTTCACACTAGGTGAGCAAGTCATCAAAGAAAGATTCTTCTTGGCAAGCTGAAAATGTTGAGAGGATACTTTCTCCAGCTAACTCACTAAGAGAATATGTGAGAAGAAGGCTAAGTTTTGCTCCTTCAGCCATACAGAGCTCAGCTGGGCAACTCTTAGTAATCAAGGAGCTTCAACCCCGATATATATGGATGATGAAAGCATATTCTGGAGACTAGAACCTCAACCCCAGCGAGGTCCTAGAAGACAACGATCACTTGAGCCCCTACGACCGAGAGATATATACCAACGATGAAGGAGACCTTCCCTCACTCTAGAGTACAATTATGCGTCGAACCACCCTACAGAGCTCCCCAGGAGACAGTAGCCTGCTCCTCAGCAAATCTATGAGTTGGATGACCTGAGGAGAAGGCTCAATGACTTGCAGCAGAAACAAACAAAAGGGAAGGATGCTTACAACTTCTGGGGAAGACTTTCACCTTTTGTGCCTACGGTTAAGGAGGCTGTTGTGCCACCAAAGATGAAGCTCCCTCAAATTAGGACCTACAATGGAGAAACCGACCCCCATAGCTCACCTCCACCACTATGCCTCCTGGATGGAGCTATAAAACACCACGGGTCTTATAATGTGTAAGGTATTTGCACTTACTTTGGATGTGAATGCTTAGACCTGGTATGGAAACCTAACTCCTGGCTCCATACACAGCTGGGTACAACTATCTTCGGCGTTCATCTCCTAGTTCAAGGGGTCAAAGGCCAGGACTACTCATAAGGAAATGCTGGGAATTGTCAAGCAAGGAAAGTCTAAAACTCTCAAGAGTTACCTTGACCGCTTTAACAGACAGGTCATGACTATCGGAAAACTAGCTCATGAATCACTTTTGATCACTGTCAAATTAGGATTATGCAAGGACACACGCTTTTGGTGGACCATACATAAGGACCCACCTCACACCTAGAAAGAGCTCTTGAGAAGAGTTGAAAAATATATTAGTGCTGAAGAAGCTATAGAAGGAGGCTCAAAAGTTGATCTGTACTTAGGTATAGAGGGATACCTCAGTGAATACATAGCTAATTACTAAGGGCAGGACAGACAAGCTCGTCCCCAGGCAAACCTCAATGCCCGAGCTCCAACAAACCAATCCCCAACTGAGATCTGCGTTCTAGTCAGCAAAAATTAGAACATGGAGGGTTCTAAGAGACAGTGGCAAGGTCTCGTGAGAGAATCGTAGAATTGCTACTAACTATTCACCCATTGGACCCCCGAAACTCAAACGGGCACTTTGATATTCTGTGATGAAGATGTATGTGATACCTTGCACCTGAAATATTACCAAATTCCCTTATTTATTTCTGCATCAAGTACTAGGTCGTGGCAAAGTTGAACTGATAAGCGAAGCTGTGAATCCATGTGAGATCGGAGCTTCCAAATCATCACTTAGTGACCTATCACTTATAAGGCTGTGAACTTTTATATTCGTCTCATAAATGATCTTTGCAATCTTAGTATCATACGAGCTCATGGATAAACCTAACAAGCTGGTGACCTGGCAGTGTAGGCCTACGAGGACTGCTCTTGGGGGCAGCTCTTCCTGACGTCAGCTCTCGAGCTCAACAGGTCAACGCCTAAGCTCAGCTCTTGAGCTCAATAGGTTAGCACCTGAGGTCAGCTCTCGAGTTCAACAGGTTAGCACCTGTGGTCAGCTCCTGAGCTCAACAGGTCAACATCTGAGGTCAGCTCCCGATCTCAACAGGTCAGCACCTGAGGTCAGCTCCAAAGGTCAGCCTACGAGCTCCTAAGGTCATTTCAGTCAACTTTTGATTAGCTTACGGTCGCTGCCAAACTAAGGCCTAAGAACTCTCAGCTCGTAACCACATCGAAAATTCTACTAAGAAATTTTTACCAAAGGGTAAGCTCAAAGAAGGTTATCTAAAGCTTTGTAAGGTCATTTCCATGTGACCTAAACAAGCTTGACTAACGAACAAATTTAATATTATGAAAGGTGAGCTAATACATGAAAAGTTCATCCTTTCATAAAAGAGTTGTGCCATTACATAGGAAAGTGAAAGAGCGGAATAAAATGAGATCACCACTGAGCTGGTTCTTCTTCCTCTTTCTCCTCTTTATTGGACTCCTCCAGGTCACTGTCCTCCATGAAGCTGAGCGACTTGGTCCCTGAAACAGGAGATCGCAGCCAGGGCGTTTCTTCTCTATATCTTGGATGATATATTTGGCAGCATTGAGGTAGAGCTCGCTCTAATCACACTTGTATTCCTCAGAGCTCTTGAACTGAGTAATAGCCTCCTGGTATCTCACTAGCTCATTTGTTGGAGGCCAGCTAGTTTGCTCCTGCTCCCATTGAGACCTTTCCAATCTGAAGGCAGTCTGTAGCTCGGATGATCTCATTTTCAGCTTGCGGATGACCTGTCTCATCTTTTGTTATAGAATGCTCCTTCTCCTTGGCAGCCAGCTCTTTTTCCTTTTCGGCGGGGGCCTTCTCAAGTGTATCCTTGGCTCGCTCGACTTCGTTATTTTCCCAGGACATCTTGTTACGACTGTCAATTATTTTCCAGACCCTGTCAATCGCATGAACTTCAAGCATGGCGAATCGAGCCCTCGTCATTGAGCAGAAAGCTCCTTAAGGTATCCTTCTCCTAGCCTATAAACTAGAGTATAGCCCAGCAGGGCTTTTGGCTTTTTTGAGACAGCCTTCTCTACTTAGCCAATATGGCAAGTATGGAAAGGAAAATACAACACTCCTGTGAGCTTGTACAGAGTTCTTTTCGGAGCCTCAGAGAGATTTTTTTCCCTGCAAAGAAAGCCAACATAAGCACAATGGGAAAGAAAACTTCAAGGTTGCTCCTCTTTGGAGCTCAAAGCAACACCCTTGAGGGGCTTTTTTGATACAAATTGTGAGGTCTAAACTTTCTAAGTAAATGAGCTGACCCTCTAGACCACAAGCTGGTGACCTGGCAGCTAGGCCCATGAGGTCAGCACCTGAGCTTCACTCCAGAGTTCAACAGGTCAGCACCTGAAGACAGCTAGCTCCCTAGCTTAATAGGTCACCACTAGAGCTCATCTCTCAAGCTCAACAGGTCAGCAGCTTCCTAGCTCAACAGGTCAGCACTTAAGCTCAGCCCCTGAGCTCAAGCACGGTTGCTAGCTGTAAGATAACTTGTATAGCCTTATATCTTAAGATAAGCGGTACTATTTATACCTAAAGTATAAAGTCATGGTCAATGATCTCCAGGTCAAAGGGTTAGCCCACCGAGCCACTAGCTAGTAGCTCAAATCGCGTGGTCCCACGGCTAATCATCTCGTGAGTCTCATAAGCTCATGACCTTTTAGGTCTCATCTCATGAGCTCATGACCTTTCAGGTCTCATTCCGCGGGCTCATGACCTTTTAGGTCTCATCCCACTAGCTCATGACATTTCAAGTCTCATCTCACGAGCTCATGACCTTTTAGGTCTCATCCCATGAGCTCACGACCTCTCCGGTCTCATCTCACGAGCTCGAGACCTTTCGGGTCTCATCTTATGCTAGCTGTGATGTAACTTACAAGCCAACTTGCATACCTAATCTCTTAAGGTTGATGTAACAGTTGCATTAATTTTAAAGTTGGCATTTGCCTTCTCTATGCAGACAACTAGCTTGCAATTAGTCAAAAAGCATGACATCTACTCCAGCTAGGTATACTTACAAGGCTTCTCCTTGGCTAAACATTTAAAGCTTGTAATCATTATATGCCAATTCTTACACTATAAATACAAGGAGATCCACCAAATTTACGAATCCTCCTCATTTGCATCAATCTTTGTCTGCTAAATATTTATTTCTCTCATTCACTCTCTCTGAAATTTCACCTACATCACCATAAATTCTATATTTATTGCTCGAAATAATCCAAATATAAGTTTCCCGCATAAACAAATTTGTTTGTTGAGTCAAGGTAAAATTTGGCATCAACAGATGCGATCAGACCATATGGGTTTTGGCACAAGTAGATAAGTTATAATTCAATGAGAAAATTTAAACAAAATTGATTGTTGCAGATGATTCTTAAACTTTCTCCATTGTTATCTAATCTAATATATGAAAAAGGCATAAAAAATTAATTTTAGGGTTAAATTTAACATTTTAATTATTATTAATTGAAGAATTTAAAAAAAGAAGTTAAGAACTTACCTTTCTATTACTTCTCAAAATCTGGCAACAATCACTTTTCCAAAATTTATCAAGCGTTTCATTAGCTGTGCTTCTTAAAAAATTAAAAACTGAACATTTAACAGTAATCCCAAGTGGAGCCTATTTTACACTTTTCAATATGAAAAGATGACCACATATTTGAACAACCTAAAAAGGATTAATGGATCATATATTTGGACTGGATGGAGTAAAATATTATCAGGTATTTTATTGAAAATAAGCTAGTGCCACATGTATATCACCATAATGTCATATGTCATGTAGTATACATCGGGACACGTCATATGACCGTATGACACCATATGGTACTATATACATTACTAAAACACTGTCGATTACCAACTAAAATTTTCTGATAGCTGCAAATCCGTAGAGTATAATTATCTTCAACATAGTTATGTAAATCATAACTTCAATGAGAATAACGTAGCAATCCTTTTTCCTTGTACAAGAGTCGGTTCACAAGAATAGAAGTTAAATATATCTCAACATAAAGCAGTCATTCACCATTATGTCTAACAAGCCCAAACTAAAGTGCCGTGTAATTTTTAAAGCAAATGCACCCAGCCATTTCATGCAACCATATAATATGACAAACTCAATCACTAAGAAAGAAATGTTTGCTCCATTTCATCATTCAACATCCTCACTAATTTTATGTATATCATAAACATGTGTAAGAGCGAAATACTACTTAAAAGTTGTCCATATGCCCTAATTTATGATCAAAGTATATTTAGATACTTATGTAAGCATCTTTCGACTTTTTATATACAAAGTCCGTGGTTCGTTTTCTTGTGCGTTTGAAGAAAACTTTGTATCTCGGTTGGCTTAACTCTTTTATGATGTTCTGCCAACTTAATGAGAGCAAAGTGCACGTCAAGTATCATGCCATTATTTGGTCAAAAAAATAATACAGAATACTAAAATAATATTACCCAGTGTTCTTCATGAAGCGCAAACGAAATTGATCCATCTGTGCGCTTAGAAATTTCTCATGAAGCGCAAATGAAATTTATCCATCTGTGCGCTTAGAAATTTCTCAATTTGTGGAAGAGTTACAATTTCTAGCATTGGTCCCTTTTTTTTTTTAAATTGCTGGGATGTATCAAGAAGTGTAAACCTTGGCAGAATTTAGGAGGCAAAAAAGTGTGCCAAAACTTGATAGTATCTTCTAATATGTATAACTCTTTCTTCGAAAACAGATTTGAAGGAACCAGATCTGCAGATGTGGCGCTGATTCAGCACCACAAAGAGGGCCAGTAGGAGCAAATTAAAAAAAAATCAATTTTCCTCATTTTAAGAGTCTATGGGTCCCACCAATTACCTTAATCCCCAAACCACCCACCCTATTTCTGAAATCTCAGTTTTTTCTCAAATTTCCTGAGTTGAGATTTGAGAACAATTCGACCAAAACCCTTCACCACTGCCAAGACAAGCCCAATTCGATTAGAATCTAAACAGGATGTAAACACAACCCAAATGCAGAAATACAAAGAAATTTACCTCAACAAAAAAAAAAAAAACCCAACAAATCCCTTGGCTATTTTTTTGGGGATTTTGGTTTCAAAAATCAAGAGCTGGGTTGAAAAAATAATGATTGAGTTCTCCACCTCCGGGTCCTTGGGCGTTTATGTGGCAGAGCAAAGTGGGCCGAATTAGCGCAGATGTGGTTCGAGGCGGTGGGCATTGGTGTTTCGCGTAAAGTATTGGGGTTTTTCTTGGCCACTAGCGTTCTTGGGTGGTCTTCGTTGACTTCTCTGAGCGCCTGTTGCTGCTCCGACGGCCGTTGGAATTTGGACGAGGTTCCAATTTTGAGGGGAGATGGTTCGCCGGTATGGGTGCTGGGGGTGAGAAAAACACAGTTTGCTCCTTGAAACCAAGGATTTGGGGGATTTTGTGCCACCTAGGCATATATGGTTTCTTAGTAGGAACCAGATCTGTTTTCTTAGAAAAACTCTAATATGTATTACAACCTATATCCATATAACTTGAATTGAATTGACACATTGCTTGACATGTTGATTTTGACATTCCCCGGCGGAGCTACTTGTACTATAAAGGCAAGTATGGAAGAGTGAGTGTTGTAGTCCAACGAGATGGAGGTAGAGATGGCAATGGGGCGGGTCGGTGTAGGGTTTGGCTTCCCCTTACCCCGCCCCGATCCCAGTTTGAATAGGGGCAGGGGCGGGGTCGAGGCAGGGACGGAAAAATCCCCGTTCCCGCCCCAATTTTTTTTTAAATTAAAAAAAGCCCTGTAAAATATTTTAGCAGCTAAGGAGCAAATATTCCATTAAGAAGGCAGAAAAGGCATAAAAATTGAGAAGATAAACATAATCAAGAACAAAAAACTTTCAACAAGATAAAAGAGTGCAGTTCTATTGCTCAATAAGGTTCAACAGAAAAACCACAATGAAGCAAAATTCTACTATCGAACGAAAAAACTATCACGAGAGACAAACTTAAAATGTAGGGTAATAATCGCATTTAGGTTGTCAACTCCATAATGGCACTGACTATGTCTCCATTGTGAGCCTTGACGGCCTTGCCCTTGGAAACCCCTGCTTGTCCATGACCAAATCAATGTCCCGAGGCTCGACTCCAGTCTCATCAATCTCTTCCTCATCCTCATCTACATGTTATGTTGCAAGATTAAAAGAAAAATTACAAGTTCACAAACCTTACCTGTCGTCGTCGTCGGTGAGGTGAAGAAGAGGTGGCCGACGGGACTCGAACTTCGGCAAGCGGCGTGGATGGAGGTGAGAGCGATTAGGGTTTGGGTTCTCAGTTCTATTCTACGCGGCTTGTCATATCTGAACAATGGGAATTGAATTTGAGCATTGAGATCCGCGTTTTAATCTTTTTTTCTCTGATTCAACTTCAATTTTTAAGTTATTAAAATTGTAGTCTAGATGTAGTAATAAATAACATGTTGGCTCACGTGGTGAAAGCTTCGGAGGGCGCTGGTAAGGTTGCCGGTTCGACTCTCAATTCTATAGAAATGTTATGTATAAGATGATTTTTTATTTTTTAATTAAATAACAAAAAAACTCTAGGTTTCGGGTCGGGGCGGGGGATCCTAAACCCGTCCGCGCCCCTAATTTGACTCGGGGCACAAAGTTGTGGCCCGCCCCCGCCTCCAAACGGGCGGGGATTCCCAGCCCGTTCGGGCCGGATCTCCGTCGGGTTTAGGTTTTCGAGTTAATATTGCCATCCCTAGATGGAGGCTGCAAGAACTAGAGAGGCCTTCAGGAAAGAAACCGAGCCAATGCCTTCATATAAAGGGTGGTCCGTCGAGAATTTAGAGGGAAAATATGTGGAGTAATTCCAGCATTTATTTAATGTAAAATGTTGGTTACAATTATTTTTCTATATAGTGTAATAATGATAAAATACCTTCATTTGATTAGAGCTAGGGTAACGCGACCTGACAAAAGCACTAGGAACAAAAGAATAAATAATAGTAAACAAACAAAGAAGTTAGGAACAAAAAGTGGAGCACTACTGCAGTAGGAACAAAAGAATAAAAGGTATTAGGAATTTACAAAAGAGCACTACTGCAGTAGGAACAAAAGAATAAAAGGTATTAGGAATTTACAAAAGGTGGAGATGCGGGGTATCGATCCCCGTATCTCTCGCATGCTATTCGAGCGCTCTACCATCTTGGGATTCCGTTTCCAAATAATTTATTTATTCTTTTCATACAGGATTCCCTATCTTATTAACGCGGGGCAAAGAGTAGGGGTGTCTACGTTCATTCTATTCCTCTTCCCCAAGTGAGAAAGAACCCGACTCAGCGGAGAAATCAATGGGTGGCATTTTGTCCGGTCTTTTAGGAGGCGATGCGTCAGCCTCCGGCGAAAGCAAACAGCCGGAAGATTCTCGAGTCACCGCCTACCATTCATCCGACAAGTGGCGGCAGGACTTCAATTCCTTAAAGGAACTAAATAAACTGGTTCTGCTATAATTCTTCTATATTTATCTTATTTATTAGCTGCTTTCAGATTTCGTAACGCTTGAGCTATGATTTTGGTATTCCGAGTCACAATTGAATTCAATTTCTACTTTTTTGGTTTTGGGGGGTGGGGGGTGTGAGATATTTCAGCCCCGAGATCCCCGTCAGTTTGTGCTTTTTCAGTGCAATTTTTCTTGGTCCCCCTCACCCCGGCGGAATTCAGTTTGGACTGTAAGACAAATTCTTCGGGGCCCCTGTCAATTTTGACTAGAAGCTATGAGAACAAAAAATTAAATTTCAACAACCGCACATCACCTCAGCTAAAGCCGGGACTTGCAACTGAAAATTTATTATTCTTGTTATTTATTATTTGAAATTTATCTATTTCTTGATTGAGATCTGACTTTCAGTGTTATGATCTGTGGTAATGCTAGATTGTGGTGGATTTTTCTGCAAAATGGTGTGGACCCTGCAGGTTCATCGAGCCTGTCTTCCATGAGTTGTCGACCAATTTCACTGACGTTGTCTTCGCCAAAATCGACGTTGATGAGCTCTCTGTACGTTCACACTTGCACTTTTCTATCAATTAATAGTCATCATTCCATCTTTAAATGCGGGATTCATTAAAATTCCATCTTTAAATGCAGGATTCATTAAAATCTTCCCTTACTAATGAACTAGATTTGAATAACGTTAAAAAGTTAATCAGTTTACGCTGAAACCAGTGTATTTAGTGTTTTTTCTGCAAGTTAGGCCTCAAATTTTAGTGGGATCGAATTGCTCTTATGTGCTCTTTTGGTGACTAGTACCACCATTTCTTGAACATTGCCCGAAGGCATTGGTTCAAGAGCATCTCTAATGCTCTAAAAAATGCACTAGGTCCATTTGAGGAAAGAGAGAGACTCAAAAAAAAATCGTGGGTCTTGTAATTTTATCTATTTTCATTTTTTTTATTCATTTTATCTCATTTACATCATTTTTCCTCACTTTTTCTCCCTCGAATCCCGTGTAAAGTCCACAAATAGACTCCCACCTTCACCCAATCCACTACTATTTTATCATTATTTTTTGAATTTATCTCCATCTCTCTCATTTTTTTCATTTTTCCCGCCTTTTTTCTCTACACCTCGTTCTATTCCTATTTACTTAAAATAATCTTCTTTCACTATCTGTCCTTCAATGGACTAGGTCCATAATATAGAGCATTAGAGATATGTTCCTTGTGAGTCTTAGGCTGCACACTTATTGTTGTTGTGGGGGCTCAGCCTTCGAATTGTACCTTGGGCTTTCCATCCTACACTATCAGCTGTGTCTAGATTCTATAGTAGGGAAAAACTCTAGGAGTACCGTACTTTTGGCCAATCAAGAATCTATTCAGGCCTGTTATTTACTTTGGGCCTCAAAATCATTTTTATATCTTAATTGTTTGCATACAAGTACTCGGTTGGAATCACACATTTCAAATTTCCACTAGATCTTCATTATTCGTTTCACCTCATTATAATCAAATACCTTCTAAGTGACATGAGGTTAAACTCTTAACAGGATGTGGCGAGGGATTTCAAGGTGGAGGCAATGCCAACATTTGTGCTGTTGAAGCAAGGGAAAGAAGTGGATCGGGTGGTGGGAGCTAATAAAAATGAGCTTGAGAAGAAAATCCAGAAGCACATTGAAGTCCCCAAATTTGCTGCTTAGTAATTGGAAAAAAATCCCGTACTTACTAATATATTGATAATTGATGTCATTATTATGTGCTGGGGCTGATTCAGAATATATTAGCATGACTGTTTGTTGAAACTTATTTGGGTTTGTTGTTTCAGTTGGCTACTAGTAGTTGTGAAGTTGAATCTTTTTACTCACTGGTATGGATTTCTACATGCATGAGGATCTCTTTTATTCTCTCTATTTTAGATGTTCCGAAGAAACTTAAGCTATGTTAAAAGAGAGGATTGGACAGTCTTCACGAGTACATGATTTTTTGCGTATATCTTCCTTTGTTAATTGTTCATGGTGTGACAAAGTATGCATTTATTATACTTTATTTTTGTACTGCTATAAGAGATTAAGTATTGACAGAATCGGAATTATATATGTTGTCTAATTGATGTGATAAAGGCTAAGCAAAAGTCATGTCTTAGAAAAGGTAACCCACAATAATTCATGAATCTAGGATATAAGAGTGTCTTTAATAGACACTAAATAAAACGCTGGAAATAAGCTCCAATAGAGCGCTAGAATTGAAATAGATAGTAGGTTTGGATATCTAAACTCTTTAATGAGAGAAAATACAAAACCTCCGGAGGCATTTTAACTTTTACTCTTTTAATGAAATTTTGTTTCTTAAGTAAGGTTATTTCTTTGTCTTGACTAAAAGATTCAGCTCGTACAAATCTCGTTTTTCATATACCAACAATGGCAATGGTTTCAAGATGAGGATATATCTATGTTTGAAAATCTGTTGTTAATACATTTTTCCTATACATCATAGAGAATATATATATATATATATATATAAAAGCAAATAAATGCACACCACAGGTCTTTGATTTTATTTTAATATCTAATACTAAATGAAGGAGAATTTACAAAATCCTCCCAGAGGTTTTGTAACAAAAAAAAAAAAAAAAAGAAAAGGAAGGAAAAGGAAAGGAAGAAAGAAAGAAATTATACTAGTTCTCTTAACATTGTTGATGACAACATCTAAATTTCACACCCATTTTCCGAAAAAAGCTTCTACAAGGGCCAAACATGATTCCCGCTAGATGCATGTGTGGTATGAGATTATGGACAATTCACATGTGAGGTGATCCAATATAAAAACAACCCCACGTGAGTTGTCTAATAATTTCCACCACGCGTGCATCTGATTGAATTATCCCGCCAGATGTGTGGTGCGAAAATGGAACCATTGAGGATGAAAAGTCGCGTGATTTCTTGTATTTTTATAATTATTACTAGATGATCTCCATAGAAAAAAACCAGCATCTAAATTTCACACGCATTTTCCAGAAAAAAGCATCTATAATGGCACTTTACATTTAATATTCTCCTCCAAACCCTTTCAAAAAAATACTCTCCCCAAAAGTCAATTTATTCTTTATTCTTACCTGAGAAACCGAATTTATTACTATTTTTGATTCGTTTAAAATATATCGGTGATCATGATATTTTTAAATCAACACTATTGTCTTGGTATCGTTCTTCTTGTCTAAAAGTGATACCAAATTTTGTTTCTTACCATCATACAACATAAATATATATTTCATTAGCAAAAAGGAAAATCTTATTAGTCTATATATAGAGTAATGCTATATATAAATAGGACAAGTTAACTTGACATCAAATGATATAAGTTAAATCAAATAGGTCACAAGTACATTCTTTTAAGAGTTCTATTATTTGTAGAAAATGATTGACAAAAATTTTAACAAAAAGGTATTTTTTTAATAAACACATCAAATCATTTTTAAATTAATAAAAATCACATGGGCCACATATCGTTTTGTATAACATTTTGTCAAACTTTTTTTACAAGTAGCATTTTCTTGTTTTTAATCCAACTTAATAATTTAATACCTCATATGTTACATGGATTGGTTGATCAGTACAAGTAGTACTAATTAGCATTATTCATATATAAAAAGCACTATATGTGAAATTAAAAACACATTTTCAGACAATTTTGACCCAATACGTTTATTATTATATTCTTTATTTGCCCCAACTCATTATTTTATTACATTCAAATTTTAAATTTAATTGAATTAAAACATAAATAAGCTTTTTTTATGTTTTTTCTTTTGAAGAGTACAAGTACAAATTTGCATGATAGCAATACCAGATGTGTATAAATAGCCTATTAAAGTTTTAAGCAGAAGAAATACGTCAATATACAAACCAATATAAAATGATAGAAAAAACCCTCACGCACATATGGTGGATTCAAACATTAAGGTCTCAGGGCCTCATTTTTAGCCAAATTGGCTAAACTTCATTGACATAAGCCTTTCAATTATATATAACACTACAATTTTTTTATACAGGCACCACATTTTAATTATAATAATTGTCCATGAACGTTAGTAGTGAATATTAAAGACGGGGAAAATCAGATTATTATCAGCTCAATATATATAAAAACTTTTCTTGACTTCCTTGAATTCCCCCCAACCTCCCCCCCCCCCCCCGGCGGGGGCGGGCCT
>CAVNYN010278357.1:0-11206 GCA_963692815.1 Nyctanthes arbor-tristis
TTGGAGTTCAAAATATGGGATTTCACGGCTTTGAGATAACAAATTGAATTGAATATCATCTCAGTATTTAATCATTGAACTGAATCGGGAATTTGACAGAATTTAGCGGGAATCAATCCGGAGAGTTCTAAGTTGGGAATGGAGATTCGAGGAAAGGGCAGAGGTCCTCAAAAGACGGCCCCAAATGAAGGCACTCTAGGGTACATTTGAAAACCAATTATAAACCAATTGGCTTATAATCTGAGTTGAAATCAATTAGTTTATAATTTGTTTGAGCCAAAAAAAAAAAATATATATATATATATTTGGTTTGTAATCTGATTTGAATTTTGAGATACTTGTGTTGTTTAGTTTGATTAGTTAAATTTTTTTGAAAAATGAAAAGTTATTATTTAATGTGATGTATTTGTAAAGTATCTAATATACACACACAAACATCCATCAAATTCAATCTCTCCACCATCACCGGAAGAGTTTTTTTTATGAAAACTTAAGCTGTTTTTTAAAGGAGCTCACAATATGATGTGGCAAGCCAAAGTGGACAGTAGACCCCACGCCAACTAGACGACGAAAAATTTTCCCCCAAATTTTTAGCGGGCCCCACATAAAAAGGGTTAAATCTGTAACATACCCCACGCCACTCCACCCCACCCCCCACATTTCAGAAAACCCACCCCGCACGAAAAGCACAATCGTTGCTTCTCTCATAGATCCCCCTCCCCCATCGCGATCCCTCTCGCTATGTTAGTGTCGGACCGCCGGCGAAGCAGAAGCCCACCGGACTTGGCTTCTTGTAACCAAAAACCGGCCCCCAGATCTCTCTCTCTCTCTCGTTCGAAGCACAGCTCCAAAGCCCACCATCCCGCTGCGATTTCTGCTGGATCCGAAACCAATCTAGGCCGCCGGTGAGCTCGCTGCTTCTCTCCAGGTAAATTTCGGTTCCATTTTTTGTGTACTCAATTTCCTATTAGTTAATTTTTTGTAATTTTTTTCGTTCCCTCTATTGCATAGTGCCGCAGCCCAAACCCAACCGATGCACCGGCGCCGGCGCTGCGATATTGGCCACCAATGGAAGCAGCGGGAGCCCAAAATCGGAAATTGTTTGCTAGCAGAACTCTCTCCCCTTTTTGTAAGGCAATTTTCTAGTACAAAAATCATTAGTGACATTAATAATTTGTTAGGTATTTTCGGGTATTTTTTAGTTATCTGCAATGAATTGAAGGAATATTGAACAAAAATCATTTGGCGCATATAATATTCATTTATCTTTCAACTAACTCAGAACTTTATGTGAAGGTATCTATAGGCAAAATTCGTAGATAATAACTTGAATTATTGTTGTATTTCTTGATTGACTTGCTATTCTACAACTCATTATCATCCCCATTGTCATCCTCATTTTTTTTTTTTTTCAGAATTAATTCTGTAGTCTTCATGATATGGATCAAGAATGTTAACAATTGGGGAACGACACAATTTTTTCTATTTCAACCTAAATGCATTTACTTTTATTTCTTAAAATATGTAGTTCATTTAATGTTTAAGGGTGGACAGAGCCAAATTATGTTTGCACTATAAGTGTTCATAATGATAGTGAATGAGATGCAATTAAACTTCCATTTTCGTTCGAGCTACCTCATAGTTCACATTTGTATATGAAGTGTTTGATGTAAGAAATCTTGAAAGTTTGACGAGTTGGAAAGGTAATAATGGTCTTTGGTCAATGTGTGCCCTTCAATTTTGAACTCGTATCTTTAAAGTTGTCTGGGGAAACCATCTAGATGCAATTTTATTTGCATGCTTTTGATGTTTACATAAGTTATTTTTCTCCAGCATTGATCTTGCGAAAGATCCATTTTTGCTCGTCAATGGAAGATTGTAATTTTATTCTTTTGAATGAGAACTCAGTTTTGCTTTTGCCATATTATTTGTTTATTCATTCACATAATTTGGTGAACAATTTTGCTTTTCCTTACGAATATATTATTCAGTAGAATAGCAAGACAAGCAAGAAATTCATTTGCAGTTTAGCTAAGCCCCTGGGGTGTAAAGAGAGAGAGATGTTGCTTAATTCCAACCTCAAACTAAAAGTTTTGTTTTTTTTTAAACTTGTTTACTTGTGAACAGGCATCTTGGCATCTTGGAATAATGTATTACATTTGTCCTATGGATTCCTGCAGATTGGAACTTCAGAAAAGATCAAAAGAAGTTGCTGCTCACAGGATTGCATTGGAAGAAGAGGCCGTCGTTAAGAGGTCAATTCGAGTCTAGGCCTCTCCTAGGGAAAATAGTTATTTAGACGAGCACTTCGTTAAGGAGGTTGAGTAAATAGTTATTTAGACGAGCACTTCATTAAGGAGGCTGAGTAACGACTACCGAGTTCTTTTTTATCCTGACGAAGAATTCATTCTTTTTGGATAATTAGATTTTGGATGTAAACGGCCATCATTGCACGGGATTTTTTATATATTGGTCCCCATCTGATGGCCCATGCAAGACTCCTCATCAATGTAAATGACAATCTTTAGTTCAATTTTCAATCGAGTTAGTTTATGCATTGTTATGTACCTAGTCATCTTGTTTGGCTCTCATCTTATGTTTGTCATTAAAATGCAATAAGTCTATTAATCTTCTGAGCAGTGCAATTTGTGCATTCAAGTTGTACAAATTTCATTCATAGATTATGTACAAATAGCATTTCTATAATATTCCAGCATTAGTGCTTCTTAATCTTCTATTCTTTCCCCTATGTTGGACAAAAATGGGGAGGGAGGAAAAAAGTCGGGACCATTGAACGATGTTAATAACCAAAAATCCTTGCTGGTCATGAAATGAGGTCTAACAACCTTGGTTCAGAGAGAATGTTCTTTTCATTTAACCGAGATTATTTCTACACGTTCTAAAATGTTCTTTTCATTTAACTGAGATTTTTGTACACATTCTCATCCTAAGCTCTAATGAAACACAGACAAGAGGTCGCCCAAGCTTTGTAGGAACATCATCTCTGAATGTACTAGAGGTGACTAGGTTACATTATTTCAACTACAGTCCGCCCCACGATATTTCCTTCATCAAGGTCTTTACAAGCCTGCCCGGCCTCCTCAAATTTGCGTTTTTCTGAAACAGCTGCCTCAAGATTAAAAATTCCACTTTCTGCAAATTTAATTAACTTGGGAAGGTCTTGCCTTGCCCCTCCTCCATATGAGCTAATCACTTTTATCTGCACCATGAGTATCAAAAGAATTCAGAGGTGAAGCAAAATCTGCTGCCTGATGTTGAACTCAAGTTTGAGATGGATCACTCTGAATAAATGTTCTTAAACTGTGTAAACCGTCTACAGATAGTTTTATACTTCTATTGCTTCAGAAAAGCACAAAGAAATTTTGTATGACGGTAATATAACGAGAAACAAGAGAAGGACATAAACCCATGGACATGTTTTTGCCAACTTTGAGTTCAAACCCTCTATGACTCTCTTCCAGGAATCTAACTCCAGCTTTCCTTTTGTACTATATATGGGAATCACATTCCATTTCAACAAGATCGAAATCAAATAAAGATAGTTCTCACTAGACCCTACTCAACTTCTATCTTATCGCAATAGATCACTTGGACCAAATATATTTACATGTAATATTTAGCAAGAATTATTAGATGGTCTGAATAATTTGTGATTGGGAGGAGGAAAACCACACACCTGTCTATGAACCAAATGGTTTATATCCACCTCTCCTTTAGCACCAGAGAGCGTGAAACCAGTCATTACAGCTTTTCCCCCATCACAAACACTCTGTGCACATTAAGAGAACGTCTGCACCTTTCCTAGGGCTTCCACGGCAACGTCTACACCCCTTCCCCCGTTATGTCTTAGTCAGGTACAAATTCCAAGTTTCATATACCAAATAATATATTCATAAAGAAAAGCAAAACTGTTCACCAAATTATGTGAATGAACAAACAAATAATATGGTAAAAGCAAAACTGAGTTCTCATTCAAAAGAATAAAATTACAATCTTCCATTGACAAGCAAAAATGGATCTTTCACAAGATGAATGCAGGAGAAAAATAACTTATGTAAACATCAAAAGAATGCAAATAAAATTGCACCTAGATGGTTTCCTTAGACAACTTCAAAGATACGAGTTCAAAATTGAAGTGCACTCATTGACCAAATAATGCATGGTACATTGTTTCTCATCCACAAATTTAGCTTCTTCAAATCCGACATTTTCTGAAAACAAAGGGCAAATACTAGACAGTCTATTGATACATTTCATGAGTTTATATTACTAATACTCCATTCCCTTAATCAGTCTGCAAGTACTTTTTAACCACATATTTTAACCAACATTGCTGTACTATTTGGTGAAATATGTTGGAATAACCAATTGACAATATATTGTACATCCATGAGGAGTCACAAGCACAGGAAATTCGAGGCAGTATGCCACAGAGACACAATAAAAATAAGAAAAAATTAACTAAACAAGAATTTGGGCAATAAAATTCACCCAATATGGAATGCAATCTTCCCTGGACAGAAGAAACTGGCTTGACAATTTGGCGTGGCTCCATTCCAACTTGGCTTGCGAGCTCACTTTTTGAGCTCATTAGTGGAGATATGAGCTTTTCATAGAAAAACTGATCTCCAGAAGCCCCTATAAGTATAAAAATGATAAATCAATGAAGAATCAAAAAATATAATAGAATACATATACCAGCTAAAGGAAATGTTTGGTGAGCTTAATTGGTAAAGAAGTAAATTTACAATTACAATAAATCACTTTCTTCATGGAGCAAACATATTAAATAATAAATAAGCCCCCAAAGCTACATACCATTTTGATATTTTAACTGTAGTATGAATTATTTGCAGAAAATTTAACCTGCCTTGCACATCATTTTGCTGTATATTACATCCAAAGGAAAAGCGTGACGAATGCACCATGTTATAAGTTATGAAAATTGTAGTAGAAAATACGATCACGTATATATATAGATCAAAGGAAATAATTTTGAGGGTAGGAATCATCCCCCCGGGAGGGGGGAACGGTGCCTAAAATCATATATATCCAATCGATTGAAGTTAGGAAAATAAAAAAGCTAAACAATTATAGAGACATCATTATAAAATATTATTGTTTCCTAGCTAAAATCAAAAAACAAATTAAGTTTTGTAACAGGAATTAAAAAAGTAAGCAAATTATTATGCAATAGCACTGCATAAACTAAAGAACACGACTACTGGATGTGGTTTTTCTATGGTGTCTATCGGACACCACCATCTTATGGTGTTCGATGGGTTATGTGGCAGGCATTCGTTGGACCCCTTATGGCGTCCAACGAGTGCCTGCCACATAACCCGCCGGACAACATATATGGAAACCATAGAATGTGCCCTACGAGAGGTGCTAAAAGTAAGTCGTGTCTAAAAATTATGGGAATCTCAGATCTTGAAACGGAATCCACATTGAACCAGTTTCTTTTTTCTGATTAATGTTGTCTTCGAGCTAAAATTCTATCCAGAGCGTAATTGACTTCATAAAACTCATGGGTTCGCAGAAATTATTACAACTAGGGTAAAGTATTAGACAAAAACTCGTCGTATAATTTGGGAAACTGGATGAATTTTAGAACTTCTGTGCAATTTGTTGAGAAACAAGGGACAGACTAAACAGAAAATTCTATGCATGAAACTTGGATACAGAAGGAAAGCATCTGCACCCGTTGCTTGAGAGATTATATTTTTTCCTGCCTTCGAAATTGGCGGGAGTAGAAAGGCCATTCCGATGGTAACTGTAAAAATTATAAATTTTAGTAATATTAATAGTTTATTTCAAAGCTCTAAATGTAATTATTTGAGCTGTGTAATTGAAAATTATTTATACTTTCAACAGAAAAGTAGATGTTGGGATACATGCCCAATAAATTGTATTTGACTGAATTGAAAATAAATACTTATTTATTTACCAAATAAGTGTGATGTTTATTATTGACAAACATGTTAATATAGTTCAGTAATAAAGTGTCACCAGTTGCATTGAGAAAATATTAAATGGAAGTACAGGAGATAGTTTTATTCCGGTATTATATGGATCATATGCTATGGTGCCATATGGTCCATGTGGCATGCATGTGGACACATGGACTATATGACGCCATAATATATGGTCCATCGAGTGCTAGATCATACTCAGTACATGGGATACATTTAATATTTCAACAAAAACCATTTAGTTCTAAATTGAGAATAAAGGCTGACACTATTGAGGTTGATTTGTCTATCACTCTAACTTTATTAAATAGGCAGTTTATCTTGATCGTCGTGACTAGTGAAGATTGTAAGTTGTGATATTGTTATACTTTGCAATAGGTATATTGGACTAGACCATTGTATGAATTTAATTCTACAGATGACCATGCGCGTGAAGTAAAGTTTCACATGACTATTATACGGTTTGACTAAAACTGTCTCACGTTAGTTCTGTTGTGAAGCAATCCTAAGGGACTTAGATATGCTATAGGTGAAACTAATTAAATACTTGGTCAATATGCTTTGCATGTCGGAAACCAAAGGAGAGTAAATTAGTAGAATGCTTACTGCGAGGGGAATTCGTTGCTCTTGAATAAAGAGTTAAATGATTTGTTCGATTAGTCACTTGTAAGTATAATTTCTGGAATCTAACGTTATTATTTAGCAGACCTTGCTAAATAGAAATCATAGCAGTGGTGTTTGAGAATTAAGTAAAGCGTTTAATTAATTAAGTGATACGGTCAAGTGCATGCCTAATTAATTAACTATCGGATCATATATAAGAAGCAGACAAAGTGTTAGATTGAAAAGTTAAGAGGATAATTAATTGCGGGATTATTTATTTTAATCTCACTACTAATTATTTATATAATTAGGAGTTACAATAATTCGTCTTTAGTAGAGTGTACGAATTATTAATAATTAAATCAGACAGTTTGGATCGGCTTAATTGGATTTAATTACTGGGAATCTTATTATGTAAATCCTATTAGGTCCCTCTTAAAGCTCGTTGAAAGTAATAATAGAATTGATTGGAGAAAAGAGCCCGGGTTTTTTCCCTATAAATAGGGGAGGGGCGGCCTTATTCCTCATTTCCAAGAAGAGACGCACCCCCTCAATATTTTTGTAGAGAATTAATTCTCTATGGTTCAGCTCTTGTGTTGGGTTTTAGAGAATTCCTAGCGGCGCCCACTCACCGGTGTAATTCAAGACTTAGGAGCTTTATGAAGATCCTAGGTTGGGAACTAGGAGTTCGTGCCAATTGTTCATGGGATTAATTGCTCACTAAAGGTACTTAAAAGAAAATAATTTTTGAAATTATTACTATTCTTTATTCTTGTTTCCAACAGTAGAATACTGCATCTTTCATGTTGATCTTTTCATTTATATATTTTATCAATTCAAGAGTAATAACAAGAAATTGTTATCCCACTAGAACTTCAGCAAGTGTTTTCTCTCTAGAGAAAAGATTGGCATAATCGAAACAAGGTAGGAAATTAACGGTAAGTCTAAGCCAAATTAATTACATCAAGGACACTAATGATTTTTGTTGATGCAAAATTTTGCCTTGACTCAACAAACGAATTTGTTTAGGGGGGGAACTTGTATTTGAATTGTATGGCACAATAAATGTGGAATAAATAGTGAGATGGGTGTAATTTAATGCTATAAGGATAAAGAGAATGAATGCCAGAATTTGAGAGAATAAATGCTATGAAGACAGAGGCACTGTTCTTCAGTTAGGGATCCTTCACATTGACGGATCTTCTTATATTTATAGTGTGAAGATTGTATATAATGATTACAAGCATTAAATACTTCACCAATGAGGGGCTTGCCAGGTACACTTTGTTGGGATTTGTGTCAGATCACTTGACCAAATGCTAACTAGTTGTAGCCTAGGGAAGGCAAATGCTTGCTTTTCATTAAATGCAGTTGTCATGTCACTCCACTTGGAGATAAGGCTTGAAAGCTATGTAGCGACTTGGCTGCCTTTGAGCTCACCTCCAGGAGACCTGGGGACAACGAGTCACCTCGACATCTAAGCCAGGGGCCACAAGTGCACTCTGTTAGGTCGTTGGATGGACGACCTAGATGAGCACGGGTCGAGCCCAATTAAGGCCCCTCGCGTGTGGCTTAGTAGCACATACGAGCCACTGCATGTGACAGGCTTACATAGTTACTTGAAGGACTTCAACAGTGCCCCCAAACATTCGAACATTCGAATGCGACCTGATACTTAGGGTATGAATAAAGGCCCTCTCAAGGGCGATGCTTTAGAGCATCAAGAAAGGAGCGCCTTTGAAGGTCGTTCTACTGCAATCTTGTTTCGTACGCTTCCTTTAGAGTTTGAATTTGAATCATTATCCTCTTCCACAACTGCCACGAGCCCTTCCCTGGTTAGTGGGGAAGCTTCAGGAAAGGGAGACATATGTCAATCAGTAATGATGATTAACGCCTGCGGTTCCCGAAGATTGCCTCCTTAATCCTTATATACTGCCATTCTCCCCTTTCTTCCTCTTTTATTCCTTTATTTTTATCTGCAACTCGAATTTCAGTAGCGTTTTTGCCAAAAAAATATATATATTTCTTAGCTTGACTTTTCTTTGCATCTGGTATACGATCTCATAGGTGAGTTCTTCCAGACTCTTTTTCATTCCCTAGAGAAGGAAAATCTCCTTTTCACTTCTTGTTTTTTCTACGAGGGTTGGAGTTTAAGAGTTTTCCCTATTACTTTAGCAATGACGAGTAACAGTAAGTCTAGGGTTGAGGATGTGGGGGAGAACATCGAGGTGAACCCACAGTGGTCTGAGTCTGAGAAAGAGGCCATGACTTCTGGGGGCTTTGGGCAAGTTGAGGTTGAACTTCACTGGTCGGAGGAGGAAGAAGTGTCTAAAAATAAGAGCTATGATGTTGACTGGGATGAGGAAGAGGAGGGCACGACCTCCAGTCAAGAGAGACAACTGGCCCTTCAAGCTGTTCCCCTAGCTGAGGTAACTGTGGCAAGAGCTATTTTTTCCTCCAAGTCTACCCCAACAGGTCCTAGTGGTAGGCTGCGGGCCGTGGGAGGCCGCAGGCCATGGTTGGCCCTAACTAGAGTGGGAGGCCAAACATTTCCTTTCTAGAATCAAGAATAATGAGCTCCACAAGCTCATGCAGAAATTTTGGGCACCTGACGAGGTGGACTTGTGGGTTCCCTATGAGGGCAAGTGAGCCCATTGCCCATTAGAGGGCTATGTGGCCGTGAACTCAAAAATGTTTGAAGCTGGGTCTAGGCTGCTCTTACCGAGGATCGTGGCTGAATACTTACAGTTCCTGGACCTAGCACCCACCCAAATTCCTCCAATAGGATGGAAAACATTGATCGGCCTACTCATGTTGTGGCGAGAACACGGGTTCCAATTTCCACGGCCTGTAGAGTTCATGGCCTACTACCAGTTGAAAGCCAGTAGTAGTGGGAAAGGCTGCTACTATATTTCAGCCCATCCTAAGGCAGGAGCAACTCAGCTCTGGGGAAATCTGCTAAAAGGAGTCCCAGATTCCGTCCCTAGCTGGAAGGAGAAATGGTTCTGGGCTGGCGGAGAGTGGATGACCCTGGAAGCCCCTAGAGAGATGGAGATAAGGGTTAGGATTACTTATAGGGAGCACAGTAAGTATTGTCTCATATTGCTTCGCCTACGACTTGTTAGTCCTAATTTTAACTTTTTCTCTTGCTCACAGGTTCTGAGTGAGGATTGTTACTGACTTCGCCACTCGATGAGAGAGTCAGCACTATTGCCAAGTTGAAAGAGGATGACCAACACATGAGCGACCTCATCAAGGAAGAAAAACTGATCAGGCACATTCTCTCAGTCAAGAAGGGGCTTACATTCCTAGCAACCCTAACAATTGTAAGGCATATCTTATTTTTAGTTTGGTCTATTTATTACGTGTCGAACTGGCACTCTTACTATACAGATCGCCATTGTATTGGAATGAAGTTGGAGAAAGGAAAATAATTAATTCAGAAATGATGGAAGGGATGATCAAAGTGGTGGATATGATAAAGGAAAAGTTGAAAGCCGCACAAGACCGTCAGAAAAGTTACGCGGATCAAAGACGACGGCCATTGGAATTTAAGATTGGAGATCAAGTATTTGTCAAAATATCTCCAATAAAGAAACTTTTCCGCTTTGGAAAAAGAGGCAAATTGACTCCTCGGTACATTGGGCCATTTGAAATAACAAGAAGAATTGGAGAAGTGGCCTTTGAATTGAAATTGCCCGAAAGAATGAGTCGGATTCATCCGGTATTTCATATCTCAACATTAAGAAAGTACGTGCCGGATCCTTCTCATGTACTGTCAGAAACACCTTCTGACATACAACCTGACTTGACGTTGGAAGAACGACCCGTGAAAATCCTGATGCGAGAGACAAAAAGATTGCGTAATAAAGAAGTACCCCTCGTTCGCGTACTGTGGAAAAGTGAAATCTTGGAAGAGGAGACATGGGAACGAGAAGATGATATGAGAAAACAGTATCCCAAATTATTTGCAGGTAATTTTAATTTCGAGGACGAAATTCTTTTAAGAGGGGTAGATTGTAACATCCCGTGAAATTCCTCTATTTGAAATAGTGATATCTTCGGATTAATAATTGGTTTTGATATTCAATTATAATTAATCGATGAATAGTCTCATAATGGAATGTCTACTCGAGACATTTTATATGAATTTGAAGACATTTTTTTGGTTTAGTTGACGATTACTTGAATATATGTCAATTTCTTCATCGGTTATAGAAATTTGTTATAGGAACGATTAAGTTTAATCAGGTAGTAAATTTTGAGACGAAAAAGATTCTTAAGGTAATGATATGGTGTTTCACTATTATAATCGGAAATATGAGGACTTAATTATCGAGTTTAATAGATAAAGGGGTTACTAAGAGTTAAAGGGAAAGATTTTAGACACTTGGATCCAATAGATAATTTCCACATGCTTTGAATCCAAGACTCACATTTGGCACCTTGATTAACTAAGATGCATTCCTAGCCCTCCAATTTGACTCATTGCTATGGACAAGTGGGGCTCTTTGCATTGGTGGAACTCAAAGTCTTTAGGAAACAAGAATAAAATTCGTCCATAAATGGTGCATGGCTTTGGAAACTCACAAAAGACTTTCCAAAAG
>CAVNYN010278362.1:0-15212 GCA_963692815.1 Nyctanthes arbor-tristis
CAGTTACCTCTATACTGAAGCCGTATGATCATCAGGAAGCAAATTGTCCATATGGTACAAAGAAAGGTCTCATCAGAAAAATTTCAGTTAAATATGCTACGACTTTCCACACATATGAAAACAAATGAACCTAGGACACAAGTGAACAGTTGAAATACAACGAAATATATTTTCTTAAGCAGACACATGTAAAGCAAGTGATTACCTTGCAACTCTTTCCAGCATTTCACCCTCATACTTCAACTGCTTTAGTCTTCGAGACAAGAACTACTAACACGAGAATCAAAATATGGAAGAAAAAACACAAACACACACAGGGAGAGGAAGAGAGAGAGAGAGAGAGTACCTCTTCATTCCAAATAGGTCTACAAAGACCAACAAGGATCAGAAAAGAGAAATTTTTTTTAAAAAAAATTATTAATAAGATTTTTCAACTTCAAGTCTTCAACACACGTACCCTCCTCTTAGTTCATCAGGCGATCAATAAAACGGCAGAAGATGTCATCAACTCTGAAACCAAAGAAAAACTATAGATTAAACGAAATGCATATATTCAAGGTTATAAGTCAAATGCATCCTCCTACTATGCATTTTGTATTAACCTTCCATTGCTGGCAAAAGTAGTTAAACGGCCAGTAGGTGAAAATATAATAAGGCCAACATCTGTGTCACATAAAATTGAGAGTTCTCTGGCCTTCTTGATAATCCCTTCCTTGCGCTTTGCGTATGTTATTTGACGGGATGTTGAGCTTTCGATCCTCTTCATTGCAAGATTCTTGCGGCCCATGGAGAGGAGATGAGGCAGAATCGGAAGAAAGAAATTAGTTTCTCCTTCACCATTGAGTAGAAAAAGCATTTAAGGCCTAAAGTATAATAATATAATAATGTCATGGTGAGAATCAACACATAATCAACTTTTATTAGTTTGTGGAATTCTTTGCAAAATTATTGATAATCTAGTAATAGGATTAATACATGATCTTATATAGAAAATGGCAGAAATGATGTACCTTTCTCCATTATCCACTTAAAAATCTAGAGCCAATATCAATTGATATCAAGGATATATAAAAAATGGCAGAAATGATGTACTTTTCTCCATTATCCACCTAAAAATCTAGAGCCAACATGAATTGATATAAATGATAATAATAATAATCACTGGTGTACTAGAAGATGATTAAAGGAGTAGTCAAAACTTGAAAACCCTAAGTCAAAATACTAACTTTTTTTAATTTTTCAAAAAGTAAAAGAAAATTTTTTCTGAATTCCGGGGGTAGTCGAGGTGAAGGAGGCGAGCCCCTATATGTCCACCCCGGATAATGATGTTTAGAACGAAAACTCTCTATATCATATTCTTGGTTTCATATTCAAAATGTAGAAGGATGTAGCACGTCACATGTATTAGTGTATGCAATTGCAACACTTAGCAATTTCAATTTATATTGTTTACTCTAATTTCTGAATAATAAACGCGTACCTCTATCAACATTGGATGACGTGCTTAATCATGACTCTGGTCTCCGTACCGCTCTATTCTTGTGCACTTACAATGCCCAAGTTTATTAGAAGCACTCAAACTTTGAGAACATGTTCGTAACATTACAGCGAAATTTATTTCAAAAAATTTCCATGAGAAATAATGGGGGCCGACCCAATTAAAGACTAGTGTAGTCAGATGACTGTACTGGATTTTCTGATGAGATTTTTCAGATTGGAACTTCAGCCATTATTGAAATGGAAGAAAAAGCTGCATCTGACTTAGGTTTCTAAGTTAGAATGGATTTGGGGAAGAAGATATTAAAATTACATGTTTGACCTTATTAATTGGTTTTCACGATAGAGACGCCCTCGTAACCCCTATTAGGCACTTCGTCTGGAGTATAATTTTGTTCACCCCTTTTAATATGGGGTAACTTTATCATCAGTTAAATGAGTTAGATTTATTAAAGAGAGAGAGAGAGAGAGCGAGAGAATAGTTAATAGGGGAGAGAGGTTAAAGTAATTATGATAATAACAAGGAGAGAGAGAGAGTGTGGGATTTTGGAATATCGCCGTAATTCATTAACTTTTTTTTTTTAAGTTTTTAATTTGGGCAAAATCGAGTTGATTATTTCAACCGAAACATATCCAACATAGGTTTAAAGTCAAAGATCTTGTCGACTACTTTAATATAAGTTAATTTTTAAAATCCAATTATAAGCATATCACCCGATAAAATGCATTAAAGGGAACAATGAACAGTATTACTTTTTTTTTTTTTTTTAATTTTGATCCATATCTTTCTTTTCAAACCTATTAATTCAAGTAAATTCTAAATGATATTTACATTTTTCCTTTTTTTTTTTAATTTTTGCTCCACCTATGGCTTCAATCAATAATTTGATTTGATATTATTTAGTTGAACTAAATAAGAAAATCGTATACATTCAAAAAAAAAAATTGAAGATATCATTTTGGATTTGCTTGAATTTAAGTTTGAAAGAAAGTATGAATCAAAATTAGAAGAAAAATAAAATTGATAATTTTGTCAATTCTTTTTGATGCATCTCAACGGGTTACATCTACATACTTATAATTAAATGTTGCAAATTAGCTCATATTAAAGTACTAGACGAGGTCTTTAATTTGATTCCTATATTGAATATATTTCAATTAAAATATCAATATGATTTTGTCCAAATAAAATAATAATCTTAGAAAGGAGGAGGGAAAAAACTAAAAAGAGAAGATATATTCATATATTGAAAGGGGATCCTTGACGGAATTCAATTTGTTCAAGACTTTTATTTATTTATATTTTATTACAGGTCATGATGAAGTTTAATATAATTACCCAAAAAATATAAAATAAAATAAAATAAAACAAAATAACGAAACTTAATTAATGTGAAATAGAGCAAAGGACAAGAAGGGGAGAGAGAGAATGTGTGTGTCTGCATCAATGAAGATAGAGATAGCGAGGTATAGATACCCGTTAAAAAAGGGGTGAATAAATTTACACTCCTTTTTCAAAATACAGCCTACAAACCATCCAATTCCAAACAAAATGATTTCTTTTCATTTTAAAAATACAATTAATGATAACTTTTTTAATTTTTAACATATTATACAACTTTTTAACTAAATGTGATTTTTTTAATTTATCGATTATTCTGTATGTGATTTTTTATTTTAATTAAATAGTAATACAATTGAAACTTTTTAATTAGCTAGTTGTATACCCTCACATTGCACGGAGTAGAATAATTAGCCTAAAAATTGCTTGATAATTTAACTGACTAAATAATCACAATTTTATTGTATATTACTCACTTATATACAGATGTTAATAATAATTACAATTTTGTTACGTATAATTCAATTCTTTCACTTGGCACAGAACTATTTAAATTGTTATTCTTGAAATAGTAACTTTGACTAATAAAAAAGAGAATTAATAAAGAATTTTTAATATAAATTTAATTTCATGTTGAATATGAAAACTAAGAAACCATAGCGAAAAGAGCATAAAAAATTTATGTAACTCTAAAGTCATCATACACCTATATCATTATTCAATATATATAGCGCAAGAACTCTAAAAAAACATTTAGAGTGTAGATAATATTGATTTATCGAAATGAATTCTTTGTCATATTCATTTTCTATCATATATTCTTGGAAAAATTATTTTCCCCATCTCCTCACATGGTGTCATACGTGCTCCAAATAAATAATTATTCAATAAATCCATTTAAAAAAAAAAAGCATCATTTACCCCTAACACTAATTTTTAACCACTTTCCACCATAAAAAGAATTTTTTATTTTTTGTTCTAAATCATCGTCATCAAATATTATTACTATTGTATCTCTTAACTTAAATTGTTACCTATATATAGGTTCCTAGTTATATATTAATAAGAGAATGTGTATACGATAAAAAGCATATAAAATAAAAGTATATAAGCTAAAGAGTAGATATATATATATTATATATATATATATATACTTATTTATTATTTTATTTACTTTTTTAGAAAATACCTTGACTCAAAGATCTAAATCTAAGATATAACTTTTATTATAACTTTTATTTTATATATATATATGTATCTATTATAATTACATATATAAGACATTAGAGATTTAGTTTGAAACTTAATTAATTGGAAATGTGTATATATATATATTATTAAAATAAAATAAATAAAAAAAGAAGCATATATAAATAGGATAGTGGTTTTTACAGGAAAATTTACATATGACCGCTATTCTAATTTAATATATACTAGTGATTCCACTCATGTGATGCACGAGAAAGCACATATTGCAATATGCTACATTCATTTGTATGACTGCCATATTAAATGGCAAGATTAAGGGGAAAAAAGAGTTTCAAAATAGAACACTTTAGAATAAACAAGTAAAATATATAATTTTCTTTATCGAAAAGGAACATGCAATTCTTCCCTGCCACATTTTGCTTCTGAAAGATAATAGAAGTGGTCCATACAAGTACGTTCCCCGTAGAAGGAATGTTGTTGCCCACTCCATTGCAAGATTTGCTTTTGCCAACTCATGTTCCGTTTCTTTTGGTGAACGCTTGCCAATTTGGCTTGAGAATCTTGTTCGTTTGGAAATGAAATGAAAGTTTTTATTTCCTCTAAAAAGGATAAAGCAATAAAAAAAAAAAGGACCATGAAATAAGCTTTACCAAAATGGAACAAATTAGTTTGCCTTTGATCATTTATAAATAAAACACCGACCAAAAGGGTCCATTTAGCAATCCAATTCTAATGATTGCCTAGTCAATTGGGGATCAGATTTATTATAAACTCATTGAATTCACATTTCAAAGGTGAAGCATGCAAAGAATGAATTATTTTATGTATCATAAAATGAAAAATATGTATCCACGTATGTAAAATGGCTCCAATATCACTGGACATAACACTTGACATATCACTCTGACATGAGTACGGTTCAGGTTAATATTAACCCAGCAAAGAAACTATTAAGACACAAACTTCAGCTTTGAAACCTTACCCACAGTTCTTCCTACAACCCCTAAACTACTAATTTTCTACCAAAAAAATCCGTTAACTCGAGTCATAAAAATGCATTCTAAATCATGAGATATGCTGCTCATACACTTACATCTAGTTGACGGAAGGTAACCACACATTAAATCTCAATGTTTGGTTCACCAAAGTAGCTATGTAGATAATAACTTTTATTACCCATGTGACAAAAAAGGCAAATTAACCTATTCAAACTTAACAGGCAAAACTAAAAGGCGGAATTGTCCCTTTAAGAAAAAGCGGAATTCTTGTATTAAAATTAAACCTTGAATTAAACGTTGCCACACAAGGCATTGAAAACTAATGTTTACAAAGTTTTGACTATTCCACTCGAAACATGGGCTAAACTAATCAGATTCAATTCAATGCTATGTGCAATTTATCACATTGATTCAAAGGCACTTAAGCTTGCCTTTGGAGTTCCTCACGTCTATGGTGGTTCTCTTATGCCCCAGGTGGCACGCATTTGTATACCTGGCAACATATCCCTTAGTATTTTAAGGCACATGTCCTTCACCCCATCTTAGCGCACCATTCCTTGCACCTCTATGCACATAAATATTATGTGGCCATTCTGAGTTCAATGAAAGAGTTTGTGAGTAGAAGAGGAAAAACATGAGCAGGACAAAGAGCAAGAAAGCTTTCATATTGATCTTTTCTTTGCTTTTCTTTTCTTTTTTTTTTTTTTTTTCTTTTTTTGTTGCTGGGATTGGACACCGAAGTTGCAAGAGTTAGACAATAATTTCTTTCGAAACAAAACTGACAGTTAACAATTTCAACTTATTGCAAAAATATTTGGGAAAATCGATTAATGCCTCAACACACCATGGGAGGAAATTACTATACCACAGTCCATATACACACATAACTAGCTCCAATTTCTTCACTACCATGTAATTACCTTAAGTAAATCAAGCTCCTTAGCTATATATTTCAAATTTTCTTCCTCAGATATAAAAGAGCAGGCCTTACATTAGACTCTGGTGATCTTGCTTATCTATCATTTGAGGCCTAAAAGCAATAGATGCTTTAAACAAATAGGTAAAGCATTATATATATATTTATATATTACTGTTACTAATGAGTAATGACCTAACCTCAATGAAGAAATAATACACACTTTAAACAAAAGACAAATGCTAATTTTGAAAAGGGTGTGATTCTTCTACTGTAATTCTTTATTTAGACAATTGAAATGGTGTACTGTGCACTCTATATGAACATGTATTCTGATAACCAAACTAAACCCATTTTTGCTGTTAATTGATAGCATATTTGGACATCTTAATTTGATTAATGTTTGACAATAATACCAGTGCACTATCAGTCGAATGGCATGAATGCTTACAATTTTCTTCTATTAAAACATACGTAACATTTCTAATCTGGAATGAATTGTTGGTGATTATCCCGAGGTCATTTTCCAGAGATGGAGGAGAAATTTTAGTTATATTCTAGGTTATAGTTGAGAGAAATATATCCAATTTATGAAGTTCAGCTAAAAAGGCAATAGGAATCTCAAATAGACTCACATTATTTAGTTTATTGAAGACTCGAGTTCATCTATAAAAGCAATGAACAATTCTAGTAGATCAGTTTCATTAGTTATGTATAATGAACAGAATCGTATCTTATTTCATTCACGTAGAGCCTCTGTCATTTTTTTTGCATATTTTTGATTTGAAATAATAATATGTTAACCCAAATAAAGTTCTTGGAAGTAATAATCTGTTAACCTAAATAAAGTTCTTTATATTAGAACCACCTTTCTTCACCCTATGACATTCATATAGAAAATTCAGGATCTTGGTTTCATTTTAAATTTATGCTAACTCCATATACGTCAAGAAAAAAAGAAAAAACACATTTGATTTGCAAATAGATATAAGTGCCACACTATTCTAAATATATGTAATATTATGATGTACATAGATTTGAAAGCAAAGCATTCACTCAAATGCATAAAAGCACACTGAAAGTGATGTGAAAAATCTAGAAAACAGATGTGTAGAATATTACCTTGAATTTCATCAACTGGCAATGCCTGCTTGTTTAAAATCATCATAGACCTGGCTTGAAGGAGTTCAATTCTTTTCAATAATTAGACTTCCTATGTCAAAAAGTAATGAATTGTGACATAGATGGAAAAGAATGACAACAAACACTATTTAAAGAGATTAGTAGAGTGAAAAAAATGTGTGCTAAAAGAGTTCTCTCAGAATGTTGGATGTGGAACATGAAGAGTTAGTTTTCCTTTTTTCTTTTTTTTTCCCTTTTTTTTTTTTTGGGGACTAACCTCACTAACCAAACTAAACACAAGTGCCATTTTGGTGCACTCCGAATCTAATTCTTCCAGTAGCCAGAAAAAAAAGTGCACAAAGTTGAAATAGGACATTTTACGAAGAAGTGCCATGAGGGGAAAAATATTACATTGTAATCTGATTAGCTTTAATGCTTTCATACTCATCAGCGTACATGAAAGCTAAAAAAGAAAAAGAAAAGAACCAAATTAAATAAACATATCCAGAAGCATAAATGAGAAGCTCAATTTATTTTCAAAGTTCTTTGAAATGAATAAGCAAAATGTCAAGTATTGTAAGGACTCCTAGTAGGAAACCCACCTATAGATAAGCAAAAATTGATCCCAAGATCTCATATTCACCAAAGGGAAGTTAAAAAAGAAATTATTATGGAAGAGCTCAAGACTTTGATCCATTCGACTGCCGTCCCCGTCGCTGAAAACCATCAACACAATTTCAACACAATTTTGGTTGAGGAAGAAGGGTCCGCACATATGAATTAATTAATGAGGAAAAAATTCAAAAAAAGGGGAAAAACTAGAAAGGAATTTTTACCTTGAACTTGAAACACGTGAGATGAAAGAAAATAGCTAAATTGCAGTTGTACTTCTTAATCCCTGACTGCTGCGCCACTTCTCTCCTACTGGAACCTTCTCGGAGGAAAAAATTAAACTCCTAGGTTACGGCTTAAGTGGCAACCCATTATTCAGCTGGATAAAATGCAGCCTCTTGCGGAGAATTGCAGCCAAATCTTGAGGAAGTTTTGTTGTTGCGATTGGAAGCGGTGGAGAACCTGAAGAGGCATCAGGTGAAAATAGAGGAATAGAGGAGATGGGCTTATTTTCATATACTGTGAATTGTCCTCTATTGAATTTGTTTGTGATCCCCAAAAAGTGAAGTCTTTTTCTAGAAGCCAAACGCATAATCCCGTGAAATTAACTCGTTTGGTATTGTTTATTTTTTTCATTTATAAATTTACCTACTATGATTTGATATTTAATTTGACGATTACTCAATAATCACCATACATTTTAAACTTCAATTAAATATCTACCACTCATTTCACTTTTTATAAATTTCCTTTATAAATTGACTTTATAAATCTAAACAAACGGACATTCAAGACAAACAAATAAAAAAATAACAAAAAGCCCATAGCAGTTGAGTTTGGTGGAAAACTATAAGTGAGACCCGTCCAAAATTAGCCGTTTTAATAGACTATTATATAGGTAAGATTGGCTATTTTATATGTAATGTTTTAATATTTGTATATGTGACCATTTACTTCAATGTAAGTTTTTATATGTGACAATTTAATTTAATGTGGCTAGCGGATGCATGACTTTCAAATTAACGTGGCTTGCTGACGCATGACTTTCAAATTAATGTGGCTTGTCGATGTATGACTTTCAAATTAAGTAGTAAAATAAATTTGACTTTTAATTTCTATACGACTATCTAATTCAATGTGAGTATTTTATATGTAACTATTTAATTCATTGTGACTTTTTAATTCAATGTTGCTTTTTTATATGTGTCTATTTAACTCAATGGGACATTTTGTATGTGGCAATTTAATTCACTGTAACTTTTTATACATGACTTTTTAATAAAATAGTAAAATAAATTTGACTTCTAATTTTTATACGCTACTATACAGTTTGACTTGAATATTTTATAGTAACTATTTATTTCATTGTTATTTTTTATCTAAGTTTTTTTTTTTTTAAATAATATAAGAGGAATGTCGGGATGAAGAATTCAACCCTCAATCTTGAGTGTGGGAAACCCACTTAGATGTGAATATGCCACTTGGGTCTTCGCTTATATAATAATATTTTTCAACTCAATTTAATATAATTGTTTTTTTTTTTGAAATACGACCGTTTAATTCAATGTGAATTTTAAATAAGACAATTTACTTCATATGAACTTTTTTATGTGACTATTTAATTCAATATAACTTTTTATATGTGATTATATAATTTAATGTGATGTTTTATATATGACTATTTGATTCAATGTGACTGCTTATTATGTGTAATGTCTATTCTGCATTTATGAATTGTTTGTGTTATATTGATATATAGTAATATGTGTCATATTATATGGAATATATAACACCGCAAACTATTTTTGTAAATCCTTCCATAATATATTATAGAGTAAATCATTAATTGAATTTGAAAATTTTCGCAGGGTATAAAACACAGGTGAACTAAAAATTCCAGATATTCGATCACAAATTATTTTCATTAAACTTAAATACATTAGTTGAGACCAACGTGCGCTGCACGTTATTTTGAGAATTCTTTTTTTTTTCAAATTTATCTAAATATATATTTAATAAAATATTGGAAGAATAAAATGTGATAAATAAAAAATTAAAATAAAATTAGATTCAAGGAATATGCACAAAAAATGTAACTGATCAATAAATTTTTTATTAAGTTATAATAATTACAGTTAGATAAAGTATGTATCACATCCATTTAATTCAAATATATATACATATAAGCAGATTAGTCTGCGGTACTTTTGTATCGCATTTTTCTCACAAAAACTGTCTCAAGTGAGGATATTTTAGATTTTTTTACATGTTAGGTAGATTTTGTAGTACATTATAGATTAATATTTCTCTATTTTTTCAATTAATTAGGAATTATGATACTTATCTATTCTTATCTCAAATATGTGTATTAAATATTTTGTTAGATGTATCTTATCTTTTTAAATAATTTGTTAGATTAATTTATATTCAATGTTTTTTGATTTTTTAAGTTAAAATGTTTTTAACATGAATATCTTGTTTAAGAAATATTTTGTAATTTATATTAAACTATTTAATATTTAGCCGATATTAATTTTTAATTATTGTTTATATGTTTTAAATCGAGTCGTTAATTATTATACGTTACTTCTTTTGTATATAATAAATATAGTTTTATTAACGTTTCATAGTTTATAAAATTCATAGTATAGTCATGGTGAAAAATAAAATATTTAATTTTCTGAGGTATAAGAAAGACATAGGGGCGGGTTGGGTCGGGATCGTGTATGCTATACCACTTAACGTACATATCAATTTTTTTCTGGTCTCCACTTAAATCGGAGATGGGCCAGGGAAGGGTTGGTACATGCAATTCATATTACTCATTTATTAGCCAATTTAAATATATTTATATATTTCTATTTTTATTTTTTGTTTATTAAATAGTATTTTAAACACTAAAATTACAATTAAAATTACTAAACTTTCTTGATAAGTTTTATCATCTTTTTACGTTTCAAACCGTTAAAGTTTTTAGAAAATATTTTTATTTTTGTCCAAAAAAAGGTAAATGGACTGGGTACGAGTAAAAATTATCAGACCCTTTCTCGGTACATTGTTAACTTAAGTCAATTTTTTTATTTCATCATGCGCCGAAGTACCTATTTAGTCGACTACTCTCTATTTTAACAAGATCGGTTACTCGTGGGTGTCGAGTTTATCGGGTCTTTTTGCGATTCCTACTAAAGTCTTTTAATAGCATGCCATATCCAGTAAGCACATAGTAACTATTAGTTAACAGCAAGATAATCAAAACATTGTAATTCAGTATAGTTAATCACACATTACTTAATATTTCGTAATAATGTCATTTATAATTTGATTTGATATCTTCCCATACAATGCACGGGTGATAATCTAGTTCACCCTTAATTTGTTTTAGCCTATATATGTTAGGATGTTTTATAAAAATCATATGACAAGGACAAAATTGATAAACAAAAGTTATAAAAAAATGATAGCCACAAATTCAGAAACAAATAACACAAAAATTAAGAATGATGTTGAAATAACCATGTAGCATCATGATTATATATACATATATATATAATAAATCGAATTAAGTCTCATATTATCAAAATTAATTGCTTCATATTAAAATGGGGTGGCTAGCCTCCCATGGCCAGCGCCTTCGGGGTGGCTGGCCAGGGGCAGTCAATTCCGTTTTTGAAAGAAAAGTGAGAGAATTTAAGGGATTTTTCCATTTTTTCCTCCTTTAATGTATTACCCTCTAACCCTTATTTATAGAAATTTCTTGGGTCTTGTTTTGCAATTTATTAATTAATGTTTAGTACTTCAACTTTCTTATCATGAAAAAAAATTGCAAAAGACTTAATTTCTCCAACATTTCTCCCTTTCTTTCCCTTTTTTTAAGAAAAGAAATATGTAATCCTTATCTCATAACGGCTCGCCCCCATGAATTCTTTCCCCACACGAGAAATATATATATTTAGTATATATATTATATTATATAATAAAATATTATTTATTTATTTATTATGAAGTTAGTTAATTAGGTTAATTAAATTATATCCTAATTAACTATATGATTAGTGATCTAATTATAGTTAACCCAGTTAGCTCACTTAGTGGTACTTTATTTAAACAGTTTATACTAATACAAGTGTTATATCATTTGATACAGGCATAACACTAAGTACAACCAATCCAAGTAAGTATGACAATTTCACCTACAGTACAAAGTTATGTGATATTCTGTGTAATGTCTATTCTGTATTTATGAATTGTTTGTGTTATATTGATACACAGTAATATGTGTCATATTATATGGAATATATAACACCCCAAACTATTTTTGTAAATCCTTCCATAATATATTATAGAATAAATCATTAATTGAATTTGAAAATTTTCCTAAGGAATAAAACATGGGTGAACCAAAAATTCCAGATCTTCAATCACAATTATTTTCATTAAACTTAAATACATAAAGTAAATTTTGAGGTATGTGTATATTAGTAATAAATTTGATTATAATTATAACGTCCCCAAAGATGATCTTATCCGAGAAAGTTTATTTCATTATAAGAATTAAACGTACAAAGTTCATAGATATGTGTGTGTGTATATATATATATATATATTAAAGGTACTTAAACTCAAGAGCAAAAGACAAATGAGAATTATTTATATAAAATCTACTTTCCCAACCCCGTCACTTACCTTTTAACATCTACAATGTAAAATTATATGAGCTAACACTTAGCAAATAATGGTACGTATGATCATTATGCATATGATGTTAATTAAATGATTATGATGACGTCACACTACCGAGCATGTAGGGCCCCAACATCATATAGTTTACCGTACGAGCTCAATATCGGTGAGGCCAAATCAAATACGCATGTACTAGCATCCACTTGACTCCATCATCAGGGAGTCACTGCTAGTACAAAATGCAATCCAAAAATAATAGGCCTGGCCTATCGCCGCTAAGCCCCCAAACACTCACTTATTAGTAATCTGAGGAAAGATATACCAGGACAGCTACGTTGTTGAGCCCCCCAACACTTACCCGAGGGAACACCTCGAGCGGTATATCTACCCAGACAGCAAATAAAGTACAGTGTCACTATATGGGGTTCACACAACTACCATTAGTTCACAGGCCAATCTTCTTCACACCACATGCATATTCTCATTTTAGGAGTAGGCACAATAGGTGCATATGACGTGTATCACAATATCCTCAATAGTATAATCTCAATTAGATCACATATCATGCCAATATTTCCAAGTATCGCTCATCAAAGATTGCATTGATATATTCAAATAGTGTTAAAGATTCATCATACATTGCAATCTTTCCAATCGTATGGCATGACTAACAAATATCACATTATCACATTCCAACACATAATACTATTGTTTTGCATTATAGTTGAACCGTTACGTCTGTCCATAGCTATTGCAACCTTTTCTTTCATGCTTGCTAAAAGTACCCTCAACATCACATCTAGTTTATCATGCCGTATTAGAGCTCGTTGAATAAGGAATCCAACACATTTTACGGATCTTAATTCTAAGCTTTACACAAAAAGTGAAACACATTTGCTATATGTGTGCACGAAGGTACCAAAAATTAGGGACGACCGGCCACCATTTTGGAGGGTGGCCGGCCTCAAAAAAGGGGATAGGCCAAGAAAGGAGAGAGCCTGGGCCTTCGTGGCTAGCCCAAAAAAAGAGTGGCTGGCCATTCTAAAGGAAAAGTGAGAGAGTTTGACAAATTTTCCTATTTTTTCCTCGTTTAATGTACTACCTCCTAATCCCTATTTATAGAAATTTCTATGAGCTCGTTTCACAATTTAGTAATGGGTTAATTTCACGAATCTTTCCCAACCTTTAGGTTAAGAACTGATTTCCTCTCCAACCTTTTTTAAGACACCTCACAACCCTCATTAGATAAATACACACAAATCGTCATTTTTTCCACTATTCCATAAAAAATTTAACAAAATGATGATTATACTCCTTAAATATTTTAAATTTTTTTAAAAATAGTTTAAAAAGAATTAAAAAAAGAAACCAAAAGTTGAGGCAACGACAGACACTTAAGGGAGTTTCTGAGTCATGGTATTTGTTTTACCCCAACTAAAGACTAAGACGAGCTAATCTAAAAATCAAAGGACCATTTCTACCTCCAATAAAAATATGGACTAAATAATAAACAGTTAGGAGATGTGGGAATTACGTGGCAATTTCAACCCTTAATCATTAAAAGGAAATGCTTGCATAAAAAGATAGGAGGCACATTCATAACGGGGGACAACTCTCTAATTTTTTCCCTGAACTCTCTCTCTCTCTCAAGTTGCAGGGGAAGCTCAAGTTGCTAAGGGGGGAATCCTCTTTGGCTGCCCATTTTCACCTCTCAAGGACCTCCATCTTGAAACACAAAAAAACATAAGAGATAGGGGGGAAAGATACTACACATGATGGAGATGATGCTGCTTCCTCTTACGGGTTTGATCGACCCAGAAAACCACTTTAAAAGTGCATTGCCATTTTTTCTATTCACCATCTTCTTCATTCTATTTTTCTTGTTGGCATAAACGGTGGTTTTTGATGTCAACAAGTGGTGCCATCTATGGGAACTCGCTACAAAAATCTAGTAACCTTACTAATGCAAAGAAGCCAAAGACAAACTCAATCTGTATTCAGTGAATCATGCGTTTAGTAGTTTGAGATCCGCCAGGACGACCACATAAAGCTGGTCCTCCACGCCATGAAACACTAAACCGCCACTATTAATGGTGTCCTTTTTGGTCGCTCCTCCGGCCATGGTGATTCCATTGAAATCGCTGGCTCTATCCCCCTCTTCCATTCCTAGGTAGGCCTCATGCTGTTGGGAATTAATGGCAAATTCCCCGATTACGCCCTCAGGACCGTTGTTCAAGAAATTTAATTGAGACAAGAAAAATAAAAGACGAAGACGAATTTAACGGATTGTCAAAGCTTTCCGCTATATGATTAAAGTCCCTACAACTATACAGAATTTTCACTCGCCAAAACCCATCTCCCAAGTACAACAAGAAAAATATACCAAGCTTTACCGCATCTACCAATTTCTACCCTTCGAACAAACCACGAAGAGTTACAAGAAAACTCTTCAAGGTGCTAGCCTAACCCGCGAAGAATTAAAGAAATTCCAAGACGCTAAGCTACTATTTTTCTTCACAAGACTCTCTGACCCGACCCAAGTGACACAGAGAAAATCACCCTGAGTTTTACCACACCTAATTTTCTACCCTTCGAACAAACCACGAAGAGTTACAAGAAAACTCTTCAAGGTGCTAGACTCACTAATTTTTCCCTCAACTCGCTTGTACCACTTGTGTATGAAAGAAGAAGAAAACATCTCTATTTATAGGCTTCGTTTCCTTGGAAGACAAGGCAATCCTTGTATGATTTGGATTCCTTTTCCTCCTAGGATTTTTCTTCTTTCCCTTTCCTTTTCCTTTTCAACTTTGGATTATTTTTGACAACAAACCCAACA
>CAVNYN010278372.1:0-10039 GCA_963692815.1 Nyctanthes arbor-tristis
TTTGACTCATAGAGTACCCTATCGGCGTCTTCCCGCTAACAATATGCATGCCTTTGTTTTTTTACCTACACGCAACATCTCTCAAATTTTTGCTACGCCAACTAACTTTTGCTGTCTGAGTTTCTGCTTCACGTTCGGTACTTTGTTTTTTTTTGTAAATGTGGAAATAGGATTGATATGCAAGGAGGTGATATTTGTACAGTCTGTGATATGCAGCATTTACTGTTGTTTTGTTCATGTGGCAACATGTGTAATATGCGAGCAGGTGACATTAGTAAAGTCCATGGTGTAGGGAAAACTCTGCTGAAATTTGTGCAAACGTTTTTACGCGGTGTTATAGCTTGAATTTTCTGTTACCCAGTTGTGAGAACTAAAACAACTAGTCCGCTTTTTTTTTTTTTTAGAAGACTAATTGATGGCAAAATGATGGATAATATGCAACTCGTCCCAGATTGCTTGGGCATCCATACAAACATCACTCGGCGGAGTAGCAACGTGGAAAGTGTGTTTACGAAGAACAAGTGACACATTATTAGAGGCCATATAAACTAGGAGATTTAACATATGTCGTGCCTTAACTTGTGGGCAAATATCACAACTTTGGATTGCCCTCATTGGACCGATGCCGCTATAGTGCCCGTCACAGCCTAAATAAAGTTGGGTTCTTAAGAAAGTTGATATTCATGAACAATAAGTGCAAACTGGTGAACCCCGGGCCCAAAATCCACCATTTTCCCCATCACTGCATCCATGCCGCTATTGAGATTGCTGTCACGGCATGGATCTGTTATGGTCTGAACGAACTCGAAGTGCCTTCGAAACTTGACCGTTGTGAAGACACCAGGAAATGTTGCATGCCATTATTAGGACTGCCCAAGATGGCATGGATCCGAAATGGCAGGTGCTCGCTGGGTCAGAGTAGTGGATCGGAGTGGGGTTCAGACGAGAGGCCATGCCAACACGGGGAGGGGGCGCACCATGTGTTTTCGCTGTCACTGTATGCATGCCATTACACTGCTCCTGTAACGGCATATATCCGTTATGGCCGTAACGAAGTCGAAACATCTTGAAATTTGAGGGACATGGTATAATCGTGTTCCCTTGCATATGAACATGGTGTTTTTGCTGTCACTGCATACATGCCGTTACACTGCTCCTTTGACGGCATGTATCCGTTATGGCCGTAACGAAATCGAAATGTCTTGACACTTGAGAGACATGATGTAATCGTGTTCCCTTGCATATGAACATGGTGTTTCACGGGAACTTGGATGAGCAAAAGGTGAGTTGTGGTCATCACTTGCCGCGACACATGATGCAACTTTGCTACTAAGTAGTGTTTAACACTTTATATGAATGATGTGGCCCTAAGCTGGGTCAGAGGAGTGGATCACAGTGGGGTTCAGTCGGGAGGCCATGCCAACACGGGGGGATGGGGCGTACCCCCGGCCCCAAAATCCACATGTTTTCGCTGTCACTGCATGCATGCCGTTATACTGCTCTTATAACGGCATATATCCGTTATGGCCGTAACGAAGTCGAAACATCTTGACATTTGAGGGACATGATATAATCGTGTTCCCTTGTGTATGAACATGGTGTTTTTGCTGTCACTGCATACATGCCATTACATTGCTCCTGTGACGGCATATATCCGTTATGGCCGTAACGAAATCGAAACGTCTTGACACTTGAGAGACATGATGTAATCGTGTTCCCTTGCGTATGAACATGGTGTTTCATGGGAACTTGGATAAGCAAAAGGTGAGTTGTGGTCGTCACTTGCCGCGACACATGACGCAACTTTGCTAGTAAGTAGTGTTTAACACTTTATATAAATGACGTGGCCCTAAGCTGGGTCAGAGGAGTGGATCAGAGTGGGGTTCAATTGGGAGGCCATGCGAACAAGGGGGGAGGGGGCGCACCCCCGCCCCAAAATCCACGTGTTTTCGCTGTCACTGCATGCATGCCGTTATACTGCTCTTGTAACAGCATATATCCGTTATGGCCACAACGAAGTCGAAACGTCTTGACACTTGAGGGACATGATACAATCGTATTCCCTTGCGTATGAACATGGTGTGTTAGCTGTCACTGCATGCATGCCGTTACACTACTCTTGTAACGGCATATATCTATTATGGCCGTAATGAAATCGAAACGTCTTGACAGTTGAGGGACATGTTATACTCGTGTTCCCTTGTGTATGAACATGGTGTTTTCGCTGTCACTGTATGCATGTTGTTACACTGCTCCTGTAACGACATATATCCGTTGTGGCCGTAATGAAGTCAAAACGTCTTGACACTCCAGAGACATGATATAATTGCGTTCCCTTGTGCATGAACGTTGTTTTATGAGAACGTGGATGAGCGAATGGTGATTTCTGGTCACCGCGGGACACAACGCACTACTAAGTAGTGTTCAACATTTATATGAATGACATGCCCCTCGCCGGGTCAGAGGCATGGATCGTAGTCAGGTTCATCTGGGAGGCCATGCCACTACGGGGAGGTGAACCCCCGGCCCCAAAATCCACCATTTTCACTATCACTGCATGCATGCCGTTATACTACTCCTGTAACGGCATATATCCGTTATGGCCGCAACGAAGCCGAAACATCTTGACACTTGAAAGAAACCATATCAACGTGTTCCCTTATGTATACATGGGGTTTTTGAGAACTTGAATGAGCGAAGGGTGATTTGTGGTCAACAATTGCCGCGACTCCCATCACAACGCACTAGTAAGTAGTGTTTAACACTATATATGGATTTGTTATGGCCCTACGCTGGGCACATAGGCATGGATCGAAGTGAATTATAGGCAACATTCCAAGAGTACGCCAGTTTGGGAGAATACGGATCATTTTAGGTCAAATTACAAAGTCCAGGGTCAAACGGAACAATTTCACAGTTAGCTAGAACTTAGATAAGTATCTCAAAAATAGTCGTTCGCTTCAACACTAGGTAAAGATGTAGTAAGGCCCAAAATACAAGTGCTGCTTCTCTTCAATGCAACAAATTGTACGACAACATTACAAGGCAACCAACACGCATTCGTGAGAAACCCCCTATGCATTCTTCTAAAGTATTACTATCGATTGTTGGGTCAACATGGTCGTGCTGGCTGGGGGGACGTCATTGGGCTCGACCATCATGGTAGGTAGATATAGCTCAACGTGCATGTCAGCCTTGCGTGACAAACAGAAGGCATTACGATGATACAATAAATATGCATTGGGCAAACAAATAAACTGACGTGAACAATGTGATGGCAATAAATTAGTAAATAAAATGACAACCACAAGTGTCAGCTATGCAAAACTAACTAAACTGACCTTGGCTGTGCATGCTCACAGGTACGACGATCATGGCCCACTACCTTGCACGCCCCGCAACGGCGCACGGCCTGTGACAAGGCCTTCTCTCGAGCAGGCTTCAACCGCTTGTTCTCCCCTTTGCTTTTTACTGGTTGTGGGTCACGTATGGCAACTGCTGGTCGTGTTTCATCCCGAATGCTCAATTCTTGCTCGTCTACGGGGCCGTCATTGGGGTGGGGTATTGTCGGATACACCTCGTCAAATATCTGCTCGAGCATAGAAGTGCCATCCTCCGTCAAAGCTGCTTTCTCAATTAGTTTGCGATACTTCTCGACCAACCGACGGGAGCGCTCCACGGACCTCTAGACCTGATCTTGCCTCGGGGTGACACGAAACACGAGGTTTGACTTGGCCTCCTTTGTCCATTGACGCAGTATGTACTTCTCTGGTAACTCTTTAAAATGCTCGATCTGCATTGACAGCAAGCACAACAATTTATCTTTTGGTCCAATTGAAGTAAGTTTTTATACGTACCCTTGAGCCAAAAAAAAGGGGAAACACAAAATTGGTAAAATAACCTCACCAGCATCCAATATAGCACGTGTTTGCATGGAATCCCTTCAAACACGAACTTACAGCAACTGCACACCGCATAATCAGTAGCAACGTCATATGTCTTGCGCTTCCGATCGGGGACCTTCCCCGCATCGTACGGGCTAACCTCGTAGATCCGAGCCTTCTATGTGCTACCCTTAAGTGAGCAGACGTACGATTGATAGCTATGCAACTCCGCCAAAAATATCTTGAAATTTGCCTTCGTGTACCGGTCAGCCATCTGCCTTTCCATGATATTGCCTGTAGTTGTCAAAATTCTTTCGTTCACGTCAACATGATCGGCCTGAAGCTCCAGGTGTCTCTGCCTCTCCAGTGCTCTCTTGAACCTCATGCAGAGATCATTCAGTGAGCACCCAGGGCTCAAGTACCTCTTGAAAAATGCATGAGTGCTCTCAGCATGCTGCGAACTAGTCATTCCAGCGGAGAAATCACTCTTGAGAAAGGCTGGTACCCACCGCTCTCTCAGCTCGTACATATCACCCAACCATTTATTCTCCCTAAGCGGGGTGGTTGACATCAATTCGACCCAATGGGTCTCAAACTCAACTGCTGACTCGGAGCTCCAAATGTAACCCCTCAACCTGTCGACATGCTCCTTATGCGCTACAAGACACAGTTTCTCTGGAAACTTTGCTAAGATATGCCAAATACACAAGCAGTGAATTGTGCTTGGGAACACCTGTCTGACTGCCGTGGCTATGGCATTGTCCTGATCAGTAATTATCATCTTTGGATGGAGATGTCCAGGCACTCAATCTACAAATTTTTAGACAGCCAAGCAAAAGAGTTTTTGTTCTGATTAGCGAGGACACCAAGTCCGAACACTATAGTCTGCCTATGGCTATTAACGCCAACAAATGGGCAAAACCACATCCCGTATTTGTTCGTATTGAAAGTTCTGTCGAAAACAATGACGTCCCCAAAACAGGCATATGCGTTACGCGATTCGACATTAGCTCAGAAGCACCGTAATAGTTCATTCTTCCCCGTTGTCTCATAGGCGTAGTAGAAATTTTCATTAATCTGCTTTTCCAACTCGAAATGGTCTATTACTGTTTGTACATCATGGCCCGCAATGTACATCTCGAATATGGTTCCTTATGTCTCTCTCAAGGCAACCAACTGATGATGGCCCCCCAGAATCGACCTGTAAAAGTCTGCGCAGATCAGATGTGGACAAGTTTGCATCAGAGAACTGCTGACTAAGTGTCTTCTTTGCTGCTGAGACTTCCCGGTATGATTGCAGTAAATGAACTTTCTTCGGTGTAGCAAGTGGATGGTTATGTGCTTGCAAAAACTTGCTGACTAACCACCCGTCTCCGTCTTTGTTTAGGCAGACTCCTAGTCGCGCTTGACATCCGGTTCTAATATCACCATGGGTCCGTTCCCCGGACCGTTCAACCATGTGCTTGAACTTCTTCTGCGACCGCATATCTTTTTGCCCTTCCTTATTACAGAAAAACGTTTTCCACGCGTATTTTTTTTGTGCATTCCTTTTGCAACTCCCAATATGGACACTAAACCCCGCTTGCCATGCATATTTGTTGTAGAACGAATATCCATCGTCCGCCGATGGAAATTACTGCCCAACATGTGGTACTGCCGCTTCAGGCACTTCCGGAACATATAGCTCATCATCTTTATCAGACTCCGTTTCTACACAACAATATATACATATTAGTGACCCAATTCAAAGCACTAGTAAGTCAAAGTAATTATTTAATACCCTCTGGGCTCATTATCTCGTACTCAATGCACACCGTGAACTTTTACACTTATAGTTACAAACTCATTTCTTCCGGTTCTTAACTTATGACTCAAAGTGGATGCAAGAAGAAGTATAAACACAGGATAACTGTCCATGCGATGCAAGAAGAAGTATAAACACAGGATAACTGTCCATGCTATACGTACATTTAAAATTATTGAACCAATCATCCCTGTGACCGAATTGAGGGCCTTCTTAATTCTCGAATTTTAATGTCAATCTAGAACGCGTAATAGCTCAAACAATAATTGAGCCCCACCCCAGTTATTTTAAGCCATGTGTCACGCACCTGGTTCATTACTCACGTCCTCCGCGTTATGCGGCTGTGGTTCTATCACTGAGTGTGATGTCGACATTGTTTACGCCCTACCGTCGTCACCTGTGACAAATACATGTATGACATGACGCCCTAACGATGTAATGAACATATGAGCATAAGGTGTCATGAAGTTAGGAAGAATCACAATAAGACTTCTTTAATGGCCAAAAGGAGAATAGGCAACGCTCAACCAAAGTTAAGCAAATTTCAATGACATTGTAACCACCTATATTTTCCTTTAAACGTCATATTGAATACAGAATTTACTACTACATATTTTAATGGGTTGTTAGACTTATATATTGCTCATTTTTCAAATGAGATGGCCACAGACCAAATTTCAGGAGTGAAGTAATATTACATGAGTACTTGAGATTCTATAGGCACGGTCATTTTGGAGATTCTATAAAGTATATTGGAAACATTTGCATGCACATATAAGAGTGAATTATTAGATTTATCAGTATTTACAATTGGATATTTAGGTTCATTTTGTACATTTAATGTTACATGTTTCAACAAAATAATGTTCTCGGAGATATATATATATATATGTATATATATACACATATATATACATGAATAAATTATGCTTAAGTATTCGAGTTCAGGGGCATTCTCAAATTTGGACAAATATAAATTTGGAGTCGTTTTGGAGTTTTGCTTATTTTAAAGGCTTGAAGTGTATACACACACCAATCTCATCAACTCTAAACATATCAATTTTAGATATTAATTACTATATATGGTATATTATAATATAAACAATATACACGCACTTTACATAAATAATAATGTGAAGATATTTTTATTAGAATGCATGGGTTTCCAGGTGCACAATAGACATTCTTCCACAAAAAATGTTAGCGTTTACTTTTCTGACTTATTGACCATGCATAATCTTAGTTTCACTTTAAAAATGTTTATGAATTTGTAAGGGCTCCTCTCTAGAGCTATCCCTACTTTCCCTAGTTAATAAACCAAGAGAACATTTTAGTAGGAATGTTGATCTTTTTAGTCCAGCATCAGTTATCATTACTTTTCCTACTTTCTAAATGGTTCTTGCACCGTGCTTGTATCACTTGCTAGCCATCTACAGCACTACTCCTAACTGAAGCAACCGTCTCCTACCAATCATTTATGTGCAATGAATGTCAAATAGTACAAATTTAGTCCAATGTCAAAAAGACAATTATTGTTCTACTTTTGGAAGCTTCTTCCTCTTCTTCTTTTACGTTCTTCATAGGACCAATTGGATTTTCAATTTCTAAGAGGACTAGTTTATGTAAAAGTTGTTCATTTCGTGATATCTCTAGTTAATACTAATTTTGCTTATCTATTTCAGAGTTCTATTAAGGTTTATTTTTTATCGAATATACTAAAATAGGACTAAAAAATCACTCTTGCCATTTTTTTGGCCTCCAACCGGATTCGAAGAAAGTTAAATGGAGTATTTCCAATACAAATTTGTTATCCTTTCATGCCATGCCAATATTCCATTTATCTAGTGCAAACATTCAACAAACTGTTACCCAAACCATGGAAACAGAAAGTTTATGTCTACACAAGTATCAAATCCTAAATTGTTCTAGTCAAATCATGCTAAAAGAAATCGAGGTTAGGCATTCGAGTTGGAAATGTTCAACGGTGAACACTTGAACAAAGCAAGTGAATAATAGTAGTAATAGTAGCAGTAGTAGCAGCACACATCAATAGATTTCATCATCTTAGAAGCAACACGGTTTATCAAAACATAAAGAATTTTGCCAATCCTTGAACCGATCAACTTCTCTCCATATCTAGAAAAAGGAAAAATGCAAAACATAAAGCATTATGCACATATTGGAGAGAGGTATAAATAGTATATGTAGAAGTCAAAAACAAAGAAAACACATAGAAAATAAACTTCTGAACAAAATCATGAACATAATAAAATATGTTTGAAGTGCAGAGTAACTCTAAATAAATCAGTTGTTTGATACATATATCTCATACATATACGTAGGGCAGTAATTTTAATGTTAACAAATCAATTTGTCCATTCTAACTTCCAATACTTTAAACTTCAAACTTCAAACTTCAAACTAGATGAATCATATACTAATATATTAATAAGAAAAAGAGATTCAAGTGTCAACCACTTCATAAAATTCCAAACCAATCATGTTTGTTAAAAAGTAACCCAATTCATACTCCATTTTCATCCGAAAAGAATTTGGTTCAAGTAGCTGTGAATTCCAATACTTGCTCATCCCATTAAAGTAACCCAATATATATGTATATTCACAATACTCAACCCAAGGACAAATGAGAGCCATAAAGAATTCTTATTGAAGCTAAAATTAATTAAACTTGTCGGTTATGCAACTCAAAGTTTAAGTATTATGCTGCTTATTAATTGATCTTGTCTTAGTTCAATTCATCTATGGTGGAATTTTTTTTTTTTTTAAGATAAGTTTTATTTCATAAACGAAGAGTATAATGAACTCCGGGGAGGGTTAACGTCCAAGGCACACTAAACATATTACACTAAGAGCCAAAAGGCAACGCACAATGAAAAAGAACCAAAAGTAGAGGATCAATAGCAACAAACAGATATAAAGACAGCAACCCCAAAATCCTAACAAAGAAAAAGGATGTAGAGGCTTCAAAATAATGTATCCAGCCACCATATAAAGAACTTCATCAGCACTTGGAAAATTTCCAACAAAAACTTCTAGAAAATCCATCATGAACATCTCCAACAAAAAACAGTAGAAAAAAGACCAGCAACTACTCATACTCCTAATCAAAGTAAATCTTTTATTATTATCGTTAGTGGATATCTTGAACTTTTACTAAATATAGCAACAACGATGGAAATAACCACTTTTATTTTGTTCTTTTTGAAGTTCAACACTTTTACCAACATCTTCAATAAAAGCATTCCTTCTATTACCAAACTTCATTATGGCATATGTAACAAAATATCGATGCTATCTAAGAGTGTTTCACAAAATAGCACTCTAGTTCTAGAAAAACTGTTATAAGAATGGAAAAACTGTTACTGACATTAAATTCAATAGCATTCGTTGGAATGTTGCAGTAGAATTAAAAAAAAAATAGATTTCGTTACTCACACCGAACCCCCTATTATTACACCAACTAGCTAGGTTTTACTACATTCATACTATCCTCCGAGCACTTCCTGAAATAGGCTAACTAGACTTTCTCACTTTTTGGTGGTGAGTTTTGCAATACCCAAAGTTCTATGTTTATAGAGCTTTCCGCCGTTGTTAACACTTTGAATATAGTTATCGCTAACTTCAACTTATCTTCGTTACAACTAATATTTGCTAGACACTAATTAAGAGAGTTCAAAAAATCGAATTTCGTTCTTCTTTCAAATCCAATTTGAAATATTAATCTTTAATAATTCAAGAACTCAAATCCATTTTAACTTTTTAAAAAAAATACTTAGAAGACATGCTGAAATGAAAATATATGACTCAACTTGATTGTAATTTATTACATCACACTTCATCGATTTACATAAAAGAGCCCTCTTTTAAATAATTAAGCTTGCAAGTTTCAATTTCTAAAAGAATGTTGAAATCATGTAAATTTAAAAACTCCTTTTATGTGTTCTTATGGTAGATATATGGCGAAGTTTTAATCAAGTTAAACCGACAAGGAGTAGATTCAAAGACAAATTTGTGATCTTCAAACAAATAATCTAAGAAAGATTGCCCAAGAAATTTGAATGTTTGTTTGATTGTCTCTTCAAAATTGTACTTTTATATATTCCTTTGTTGGATTGTTGGGTGAATAATTAAATATCCCATTTGCAAAAGTAAAATGTATATAAAAAGAACAAAAAACCAAAACAACCTTCTTGAACATAACAAGTATGCAGTGAGAATTGTAGGGGCAAGATGGTAACTTATCAGTTTTGAATCTCACCGTGGGAGGCTGCCAGAATGTCTACACCATTTCACCCAAATCACCACTGGAAAATAACAAGAAAAGAACGGC
>CAVNYN010278376.1:0-11933 GCA_963692815.1 Nyctanthes arbor-tristis
CTCGTCGTCAACCAGACCAGCAAGTCAAAGGAGAAAGACTCTCCCGGTTCCAGGATAAATTGACCTCCCAACTCAGCGACCTGGAATGGTTCGAGATCTTAAGGATCCCGAGAGCTAAAAACAGTCATACGGATGGATTTCTCAAACTCATCATGACTAAAGGGGCCAACAAGCTGGGTAGCATTCCCATCAGAAAAATGGCGCTACATCAATGGAAATCAAGCAAGCTAACAACTAGATGGATACTATCATCCAATTCTTAAAAGATGGAGTAGCCCTCTAGGCGTGGAGGTCAAAAAATTGAAACATTGGGCAACCAGATTCACCCTGGTCTATGGGATATTGAGTAAAAAAAGCTTTGCAAGACCCCTGCTAAGGTTCTTGGCTCCAAGCAAAGCAAAAATTGTTTTGGAATGCGGCAATGACTTAGGTGGTTTGTCCTTGGCCCACAATATCCTCAGGCAAGGATATTTTTGGCCAAGCTTAAGGAAGGATGCAATTGAATTCATAAAGTCCTGTGATAAGTACCAATGGTTCACCCTACTTATTAGGAGCCCATCTGAGAAGTTGACCTCAGTTACTGGACCCTGGCCCTATGCCAAGTGGGGAGTTGATCTTATAGGTCCACTTCCGAAAGGAAAGGGAGGAACTCAGTTCGCTATAGTGGCCGTTGACTACTTCACCAAATGGGAAGAAGCTGAAGCTCTGGCGACCATCACAGAGTAGAAAACCATGAGCTATTTTTGGAAGTCAGTCATCTGCAGATTCAGAATACCTCATGCCATAGTCACGGATAATGGTAAACAGTTCGACAACTCCAGATTTAGATCATTCTACGAGGACTTAGGAATAAAAAAAACTTTTATTCTACTCATCACCCACAAGAAAATAGCCAGGTAGAAGAAATCAATAAGATCATCAAGTATACTTTGAAAACCAGATGGAAGCTCTGAAAAGTACATAGGTGAGGAGCTACCCACTGTCCTATGGTCCTATCAAACGACCTGTAAGACTGCGAAAGGTAAAACACCCTTCTCACAAACCTATGGGTCTGAAGCAATGATCCCCGTTGAGCTCGAGGTCCCAACTCCCAGAGCTTTGTGCTTCAATGAGAAAGAGAACAACAAGCTACTCTGCAACGAGCTCGACCTCCTAGAGGAAAGGAGAATTCTGGCCAAAGTCAGAAACGCGGCCTACAAGTAAAGATGTGTGGGATTTTATAACTCCAAGGTCAAAATGCGTAGGTTCAAGGCTGGGGACCTAGTCCTCTAGAAGGTCTTCCTATCTTCTAGGAAGGCGGCCTCAGGAACCCTTGGACCTACGTAGGAAGGACCTTGCAAGGTGAGAAGAATTCTTTCAAATGGAGCATACGAGCTCAAAGACATGGAAGGAACTAAACTCATGCATCCCTGGAATGCTAAACACTTAAAGAAATATTACAAGTAGAAGATTATCATCTTTTATATTTGCCTATGTAAAAGTTCGGGACATAAGCAACTGACAACAAAGCTTTGAGACAATGCAATCTTGAACTTTCAAAGTCATTGCTACAATGACCTAACACGTGTCGAATATGTATTTGTCAAGTGAAATATTAACCTGATTGTGTTCAAAATAGCTCCCAGTAAAGCTCTCTAATGAACATACTAGCTAGTGGTTAATGTTAGGCATCCTAACTATGTGAAGGTTACATCGTAAACCGTGACCTGACAAGTCGAGTTGGAAAAGTTCTTGTTTGATTCTACTTTGGTTAAATTCAGCTAAGTCGAGTTGACCATTCACCAGGTCTCAGGAGAATTTCTGCACACGGAGCTTAGCTGTGACCTCTATCTTTCGTTTGATTTAACAAAAGCAAACGCAATAACTAACGGGCTTAGACCTTGACATATAAGACGATGGTCGAATAGGATTGTTTAAATTACGCAAATTTGCTAAGTGTCAATCCAGTTTAAGTACAAAATTACATGAGCTAAGTCACGACTAAAGCTGTTAACTAGCGAGCCTGTATAATTGTGCGAATTAAAATGATAAAAACAATAAAGTCATGAGTTGACACTTGAATGAAACAAAAGCTTTTATTAAAGAACTTGTACAAAAGACAGAATGAAAACAACAAAAACAAAAGGGCTTCCAAAGCCTAAGCCTCAGGAGCTTGACCTTCTGGGACTGAGCCCCCAGAGTTGAGCTAGCTGGAGCTAGCTGCGCTTGAGCAGCCTCCAGAACATCATAAGCTATGAAGACAGTCTCATCTAGATTGGCTTCATCCTCCTCCTTGTCGGAGCTCTCAAGGCCATAATCCTTCTTCATCTAAGACCTGATCCTTGAGAAACCCCAAGTCATACTCGGATCGCTTCTTCTCCACCTCAGAAATTACATCTCTAGTGACCTCGATGAAGATACCATTGGAATAGGCCTTGAACTCCTCAGACTCTTTAAATTTGGCCAGAGCCTCTTCATATCCAATAAGATCAGAGGCGCAACCTCACTGCTCTAGCACTCGCTCAACCTGGTCGAGCTTCGACCTTCTATTGCCAATATATTCTCCAGGTCTTTGTACTTCTTCTTTGTGCTCTACAGCTTCACTTTGAGGTGGGCAGCCTCATCTTTAGAGACCGTGAGGTCCTACTCCTTATCATGAAGAGCTCTGTCAGCCTCTTCCTGTGCCTTAGCCATCTTTGCAGCATTCTCCTTCTCCAAAATTGAGGTACGGACTGCAAGTATAGCTACTGTATGGACAAGGTCAAGTGTAGGGAGGGTTTTGAAATAACTATCCCATTTCTTTGACCAGCCTCGCTCCATGTTCATCATAGTATCCACCACTAGAGGGGGCAGCTTCGTCTGGTCTGCCTCTTGAGGCCTTCTCATCATGCCATAGCCAATCAAAGACTTAGGTGGTTGTATCTTTGACCTTCCAAATGAGCCCAGCAAGATGGGTGAAAGGGGACAATAGGTGTTGGGCACAATTCCCACTTCTACAGAGCTGGAGAGAGTGGGAGATTGGACATGCTGAGATGTTAGGTCCTGAGCGACCTCCCATCATTTGGGCTCAGACTCCCAGATAACAATCTTGACATGGACGAGCTTCCTCTTATCAATGGCCTTCTCAAGGATTCCATGACTTGTTCAGCGTTCCTTTCCTCCTCTTTTCGGCCTTGTTGGTAGCTCACTTCTGCTGCTTGCAGAGGTACTTTTCCCTGCGAAAGGAAAGTGTCAGCACAGTTGGTGCATAAATTCAGTGCTAAAGGGGAAATGAGCTGAGAATTAACTTGTTACGTCCTTAGGAATGTACTTCCCTTCTCTTACAAAGAGGCCGTGTTTGATCAACTTCTTTTCTTTGATAAGGTCTCTAGTGGTGTGATGGAAGTCTGCGTTGAGAACTGCTATCTCTTTTAATTACTTAGCAAAGGGCGAGGTCAGCAGTAAGCCCTATCCAGAATCTACAAGGAAGGGAAACAAATTAATATTACAATGGTCAGGTCAAATGAAAGGCAACCTAGATTGACACTTACTGTGATAATTGTAAGTAGCCCGAACTCGGACTTCTTCACTTGCCACAGCCCAGAACCAGTAGTCCTTCCAGTCTGACACTGACTCAGGGTACCCTCTCACCAAGTTTCCCTAGAGATGTGTCCTACCAACCTTGGGGCGAGCTGAAATGTAATACCAGCCCTTACCACCAAAGCTAGTTTTGAGGTTGTAGTAGGTCACGAAATCCACTGGCCTAAAGAAGTCATATCCTTTTTCCCTCCATAGCACTAGGACGCTAATCAAGGTCTTCCACCCATTCAGAGGGATCTGGGCTGGAACGAGGTCTAAGTAGGCGAAGAATTTGGCCACTACATAGGGGATAGGCAGTCTAAAGCTGGCTTCAAACATGCGCACATTTACAACCACACATCCCTCAGTGGGGCAATGAGCTCGCTCCCCCTCACAGAGCACCCACAAATCAACTTGCTCTGGAACCCTATATTTCTCTCTAATCTTATACAGGCCGTCTTGCTTTATTTGGGAACAGATGTGCTAGGTAACCCATTTCACCTTAGAGTTAACCATAGGAATCACGATAGGAGGTCGACCGCTAGGGCCTGCAGGAGCAGACCTGGAGGTGTAGCCTATTCTGGCCACTGTAACTTCCACCAGGAGAACCGCCTGGAAAGGGACTGGACTCCTCTAATGCGAGGTCACTCCCTCCTCCTCCTTATCCCAGTCCATATCATTCTCCTCATTTTTTGACACCTCCTCCTCCTTCGACCAGTCGACCTGGACATCTACAGGCTCGGAACTCCCAGATGACACAACTTCTTGTCCTCAGATTCAGTCCTGTTTGGGTTTACCTCCACATCCCTTCCTAAGTCCTCTACACTAGATTCCTTATTATTATCCATCACTCAAGAAATCACAAATTACACCAAAAAGATCTCAAGCTTCGCAAAACCTTAAGTAATAGAAAACTAGGGTTACTACCTTTTTTGTACAGAGATGGGCGAGCTGTAACTTGAAAAAAGCTTTCGAGCAAATCTTGGGAAAGGAAGAGGAACTCCGCGAGCTGAACAAGCAGAGAGATTTGTAGAAAGAGTCTAAAAATCAAGTGTGAAAAAAAAATGAAATCGAAGAGGAAGAGAGGTATTTATCAGCGAGTGGAAGGCCAGGCAATAAACCCTTGGGAGGATAAGGGAGACATCAATCATAAAAGCTGATTAATGTTTTCCCTTTCCAAAGATTGCACACCACTCAGCAGAAGCCATGTGGTAGAGATATTATAAAGGATCATTACTTGAATTAAGGCAGTTGCCTGCACAATACGCCTATGAGCTGGGAACCTTCAAGGGCGCTCCTTTTTGGATCTCAAAGTAAAGCCCTTGGGGGCATTTGTTTATACCCAATTATCAGGCTACAGTCAACCACTTCCAGGTCGAAATCCTGGAATACCATTACACATGCTGGCAATCCTTTAGTATCGGCCTATGGCCTACTAGCTCAGGACCCTAACAAGCTCAAGGTCTTATCACTCAGGTCGCTAATCACAACTTTGACAAGCTCAGGGTCTTCAGGTCACAAATCACCACCTTTGCAATCTACGAGCGACCTGATGAATCATTGGATATACGCTTTTGGAGGGTTAGCTCTTGAGGTCGCTCGCCAACTATAACCCATGTTACCTTGCAACCTCATAGGCAATGAAACCACCATGCAACTTGCCTACCAACTTACATACCTTATCACTTAAGAATTGATGTGATACACATTTAATGTAATGTGAATGTTTGTCTTCCCCATGTAGCGACTAGCTTGCACTTTGTCAAGATAGCCTAACGCAAGCGCTAGCTAAGTGTGCTTAGAGAGCCTCTCATTAGTCAAGATTTAATGCATGTAATCATTACATACCAATTTGCACACTACAAATAGAAGAAAATCCCACATTAGAGGACTCTCTCCCTCATTTTGGCAACATTCTTGCCTTCCTAGCATTCATCCTCTCATTTACTTCTCTCTGCACGTCTACAACAACCCCTTCAATTCTTTATTTATTTCCCAAATTGATTCCAACCTAAGTTTCACGCATAAACAAATTAGTTTGTTGCGTCAAGCCGGATTTTGGCATCAACAATAATTAATTGATAAGGTAGGCTTTTTGGTTAAAGTGGTTAATCAAGAAAGAGTGCATTAATCATATTCATGTAAAAATTGTAACAATGAAGCCTCAAAGAGAAATAAAGCAAGTTCTAGAGAAGCAAACCCATGGACAAATATCACACATGAACAAAGACAGCGAGACTGAATAATATGTGTCAGCCTAAGGCCCAAAAGTCTCACAGGTTAAATTTGTCAACCTAATCCAGTCACAACCAATTCCAGGCAAAGAAAATAAATAGAAGGTACAAGATCACTTATTCAATAGTGTTATGAATCTCTCTAGGCCAAAAGCACCAACTACTTTTTTTTTTTCAACTTTAGCATTGCTTAAGATTCTAATTCCAGCTAAGCTATCATTCTTTTAATTTTAGAAATTAACAAGTTACCGCCTCATGTCCAACCAAGATTCTTAAAAAAAAGACTAAAATATGAAACTAAACCACGGAAGTAGTAAAAATACACAAAGCAAGTAATTAAAAACACACAAAATAAGTAATGGCCCACAAAACACGCAATTTCTTCTCCCCGTGATTAAACTTTACATTGTCCCCAATATAGAATCAAACAAAACAAAAAGAAGGAAAGGAACAAAGAAAAATGTAAAATAATTTTTTTTAATTAAATAGCCTAGTGCGCAATCAGTGCGCCAGCACTGGGCACACTGCTGAGTTTCTGTGAATTTTTTTTTAAGAGAAACAAAGCTGTTTACCCTACTTTCTCACTGATGACCCATACCATTATTCAAATATAGACATAAAAGATAAATGCACAATTAGAAATCTAAACAAATTAATAAAAGGAAAGTACTAAAAAATAAAAATACTCCCTTCTTGGGTTGCCTCCCAAGTAGCAGCTTTATTTAACGTTGTTGGCTCGACTTAGCCTTTGAGTGGCTAAGCGTATAGGTCTTCTACAATAGCATACTATTGTCTGAACCTTTCATAATCCGTTCAACCTGCGCAAAGTCTGTTCGATCTCTGGCTCAAACAACAATAGATTTTGATTAGAGGATTGGGTATTGGTTTTTCAAAATAAAGAAAATAACAAAAACTAATTATAAAAGTAAAACTAGTTAAAACAAAAATACTCAAATTAATCACACTGTTCCCCAGTAACGGCGCCAAAAACTTGATCACATGTCGAATGCGCCAAAATAATTAGTACCTTACTCAGCTAAAATTAAAAGAATTTGTAGAAGTGGAGAGTAAGGGTCGAACCTACAGAGAACGTTGGATATATCAAAGTATTTCGAGTCAACTTGCAAGAAGGGGTTTTGTAAAATATTGAACTAAAAACTAAAGAAAAGAATAAAATCAATTAAAACACAAGTACAAGTAAGAAGATAAAAACTTGAATATTAACTCTAGTTAATTATGGATTGACACAACAACTCTAGTAATTGAAAGTTAATTATTTAATGTAGTAGGCCTAAACTAGGTCAAACAATCAATATTCATAGGTAATAAGAATAGAAGAACACAAACAATTTCATCAAAGAGTAGAAACAATGTTATTGGAATGAATTAATTAAGAATAAGAAGTAGTAACAATATCCCGTTGAACCGGAGGAAGAAAAAAAGAGATCGGAAGAGGCCCACTCGGGAAAAACTTCCTCCAAAGTTGTTTTTGATGGAGTTGTGTTCTATATCTCTAAGACTTGAGCCCTTTATATACGGTCTAAAAACCTAAGAATATAATGAAAAATCATGTACAAATTATACTATAAAAAGAGTACTAAAGGAACAAGGAAAATCAAAAGAAATTCGTGCGCACAGGCTGGTGCGGGTGCACTAATCCGGCAGTCTTCTGCCAAATTATGCAATGCTAGTGCAGGCACACCAGCTAGGGGTGCGGCTACACCAACATCTTTTAATTTTTTTTTCGGTCCCTTATGTTTTGTTACTCGACGTCTTGGTCCCCAAGCTCCAAAGTCTTTGCGAAGTACACCCAAACTTGAATCATTTTAATTATTTCATTCTTCCTATAACAAATAACCAAAATAAACATAAACAAATATTTTAAAATAATAAAACTCACAATAAACTACTAGTGTGGAGAAATTAAATAACCTAATAGAGCACCTATCATCCGCTTAATGTTATTGTGCTCACAGACTTGGCACTGAATTATACTCTTATGTTCCAGATTATGTTTTTTCTTTCATATTTTTCTCATTTATTTTAGGTATTGGTTTCTTAATTATTTTTAAATATTAATTCCATTTTTTTATCCTAAAACAAATTCCATAGTTAAAATTTATTATCTTAGCATCATATTTTGAATTCTTTGTGCAACGGTAGATATCGCTTCAGCCAAATCAAATACCAACTTTTAGCACATCCGGTCTCATTATTTGCGAATCTAATTGTTACATATTCCTTCTTTTATTTTGTTTTGACCTTTCTTCATTTAAAAAAAAAACTTTTGTATTGATAATTTCATCTTGACTTCAATGTTTTAGCACTGTTCCTTATATAATTTAAATGAGGAAGTTGACTAAGAGTTTGTTAATAACTCATGGGCATGGAAGATGTTCCAATGAAAATAAAGGTTCTCATATTCCTTTTTTTTACTTGCTTTATTGTTATATAGATGCTTTAATTGTTTTTCTTGTTAGTGATTTTACTTGTTTTATGTAATGATATTTTTATCATAACAGATTCTTTATCGATGTCGAATAAGAGGCCACGTCACGAATTACTTGAAGGGTCGACCAATGTCTTTTTGTTGACCCCAAAATACAGATCAAAGCTAAGGATAGTCAAGTCAAGAATCATTGGGTCGACAAGTCAAAGTACACATGGTATTGAGGATTAGAATGAGCCAAGATAATCATGAACGTCCATTTCCACCATATTGCCAAAGAAGTCGATCAAATAATAAACAAGTACAAAATAAAAGGATTGGATAGCAATTACCCAAGACTTAATGGCTAAAGAAAGTCGTCAACCAAGTGGGACCACTTTGAGACACACAAGTGAAACGCCATGCATCTCTCTCCCTCACAATGATAAAAAGGGAAATAACTCTCTTTATGAGGGGACCCTTTTTCTCTCTCTAATTCTCTCTATCCAAGAACTCTCTGCAACTCTCAAGAAATGACAGAAACTTAAGCCTCTTGGCCATCATCCTTCACCCTCCATGATCTCCTTTTTTGCATCCAAAGACACAGGAGATAGAGGGAAAACATTCTATTCAAGGTGGAGATGATGATACGCCCATAACTGGTTTGATCCACTCAAAAACACTCCCAAAAATTCTCTACAAATCCAACCCAATTTCATTATTTATCATCTTCTTTGTTTGTTGGCTCGAATTGACGTCAACACTTTTCATCTAATACGTGTTATTCAATTGTCTTGCTGGCTGGTCCTGTTTCCAGGACTCCGTTTAATGATGTGACAAATGGTAATTTTGACGTTAGTTTTATAGATTTATTTTATACATAACTGATTGTTTATTTATTTTGTTTTTTATTTTTATTTCAATTGAGTGCAGTGATTGGTTCAACTCAAATGTCCACAGACTTTAATATGGAATTAGTGGGGCTTAATTTCAAGATGCCTGATCCGAATACAACTAATACATACAACGCTATACCAAATCACGTATCTGCCCATCCCACATCATCTATGACTTCTTCCCAGCGGCCACATGTTGGTGCTTTCCATGTAGCTAGTTCCAATTATATGTTTCATTCCGATTGCAATTATCATGCCAATGGAGTGTGTAAGTCTTTCTTATATTTATAAAAATGAAACTATGATAATATTGTTTAATGAATATATCTATTAATATGTCCTTTTTCCTTTTTGTACTTCTTAAATGTTGCTTTGTATGATTATCTTATTTAATTTTTTTTCTTAATAAAAAATATATTTCATTTTTTCAAGGCAATTTAAAATAGGATGATTCTTTTTCTCTGTCAATTTATCTTGTATTCATATTTAATTTCTTTTTTATATCCTATGTATTTTATTTTTTCAATACACATTGAAAACAGGATGCTATTTTTTTTCCAATTTGTATTTCTATGACATATAATTTATTTTTTTGATATAATTAATATGTTATTTCATAACTCAAATTGCAAATGGGATGTTATTTTATGGTTATCCAACCAACTCCATGTATCATGTGGGATCAGTCAAGTGATTCCCATTAGAAAAACAAAGTTTCTGATTTACTTCAATAGGCGTATCAAAAGGACAAGTGTCAGACAAACCAGCTTGAGCACGACGCTCTTCCGATCTAGAATACATGGACAGAGATAGAATTATGCCTTTTGATAAATAAACAACCTCGATACTAAGAAAATATCGTAAGATTCCCAAATCCTTCACTTCAAAGGCCAAATGAAGTTGGTTTTTCAAATTAGTAATACCAGTGATGATCATATCATCAACATATAATAATAAGATAATGCAACCTTCTCAATTTCTATTCAAAAACACTACAAAGTCATTATCCAAACATGAAAACCCAAGTTACAATCGAAATGAACTAAATTTTCCAAATCAAGCTCTAGGAGCTTGTTTTTAACCCATAAAATGATCGATGCAATTTGCAAACTTGATGTGCTTTGTTTGGTAATCCAGGTGGAGGCTTCATATATTCTTCCTCAACTAAATCTCTATTTAAAAATGCATTTTTCACGTCCATTTGATAGAGTTTCCATTTTCTAACAGAAGCAAGAGAAATAAGGGTACGTTCTATTTTCATTTGAGTAACAGATGCAAAAGTCTCATCATAATTTATACCATGCTCTTGAGAGTAACCTTTCGCAACAAGGCGTGCTTTTCATCTTTCCAAGATAGCCTTAGAATGAGTTTTTAATTTTGAAAATCCATTTGCAACCAATAACATGCTTGTTGCCTTAACTCAACAAATGAATTTGTGTTACACGGTAAGCTTATGTTTGGATTTATTCGAGTAGTGAATATGGAATTTATGGTGTGGTTGGTGACTAGCAGAGAGAAATGAATGAGAAGAGCAAACATGTAAAAGACAAAGATGTTGCAAAATGTGGGAGAGAGTCCTTTATTCGGTTGTAAAATGCTTATATAAAAACACAGCAGGTCGTGCAAGAGGTCATGAGCTGGCCTTACAACCTAAAAGTCTCTGCCTGTGTGGTGGGCTTAAGGTTCTTGAGGTCGCCAATGTTATGAGATGACTAGTCAAGGCCCATATTGATGATCAGAGAGCTCGTAGCAAAGTGGGCCATTCCTTCTAACTAGAGGATAGTTGACTGTGACCTCAGGCTTGGGTATAAACAAATGCCCCCTCAAGGGTGTTTCTTTGAGCTCTGAGGAGGAGTACCTTTGAAGGTTACTAACGTGCGAGCTTGTTGCGTACGCTTCTATTAGATATTTTTGAATTTTGAAGGGTCTTCCTTCTGCCTCGCATGCCACATGCCCCTCTCTAAATGGTGTGCAGACTTCGAGAAGGGGGAATGTCAATCATGATTATGATGGACATCTCCCTTATCTTCCCAAGACTAACAGCCCTTCCTTGCTCCTCTATCTCTCTCTATAAATATTCCCATTCTTCCCTGATTTTCTCTTTTTTCCTCACTCTGCCTCTAATCTTTCTCCAAATCCTTTTAGCCTGCTCAATCAGCAAAGTTTGATTCTTCCTTCACAAATTCTTCCATAACACTTCAACGAACTGAGACTTCTCTTTTTTCCTAGAAAGGTAATAGGCATTGTATCTTTTCTTTGGAAATCAGGGATTGGACTTCAGACTACTAGAAAATTTTTAGGGGTTTTAGTTTGTGGTTGCCGACTGTGAATCAGTGGTGTATTGACCAACTTCTTACTTCTAAGAGATTGCTAGCAATAGTGAGTTTAGGGTAGAGGAGATCGGAAAAATTTGATAGTCAATGTAGATTGGACGGATGAGGAGGATGTTGCATCTTTAGAGAGGTCTAGACAGGTAATGGTCCAAGTTGAATGGTTAGAGAAGGATAAGGGGTCCAAAAATGAAGGGCACGATATAGACTGGGAGGAGGACAAGGACGGGACGACCTCTCACCAAAGGAGTCCGGTCCCTCTCTAAGCTGTCCGTTTAGTTGAAGTCACGGTAGCTTGAATAGGCCATACCTCCAGGTCAACCTCGGCAGGTCCTAGTGGGAGGCCACTTGCCATGGTGGGACCTAATGTGGAATGGGATGCCAAACACTTCCTCCAAGAAATCAAATAGAACAAGCTACATGAGACTAGGCAAAAATTTAAGATTCCTAATGGGATTGACCCATGGACTCTTCATGAGGGGGAATGAGCTCACTGCCCCCTGAGAGT
>CAVNYN010278382.1:0-11023 GCA_963692815.1 Nyctanthes arbor-tristis
TAACTGAACTGTATCACCCAACAACTGATGAAAGGCACTAAAATTTCAGATAAAAAGGAAAATTTTGTGGGGGTGCTTAGCTGAAAAAACCTGAAATGCTAATTCCATATAAATAGAATTTAGATTAACATTTCATTCAACAGTTAAGCGTTACAAGTTGCAACTTCTAACAACTAGACGCTCTTCCGATCTATAAAATATTAGACAAATTTTGCTAAAATGAAATCTAAATCAAATAGGCAAAGCGTGATCCTATTGACCTTACATTAGGTGTTAATGCAAATGAAACACAACCCCTAGACTTCTTTACAAGTAAAGCACCTGCGTTTCTTCTTACGTAAAACTCCAAGCGTCGGATATTATTTTCCATTATTATAATCAGGAGTCCTAGCTAGACGATCGCTTAGGGCCGGCCCTGATCCATACCCAAGAAACTAAGGGTCTATTCCGTTTATATTTTTTGAATTCATTTTGAGTCTTGCCTTTCAAGAGTAAATATTAAGTATAAGAAAGATTTAATTTCCTTTGTTTTGAGCATTTTTAAAATTTTAAACTGAAAAGCTCAAAACAAGAGAAATGTTACTTTTGAGTTTTTCAGTTTAATATTTTGAAAATGTTCAAAACAAAGGAAATGAAATCCTTCTTCTACTTAATATTTATTTTTGAAAGACAAGATTCAAAATGAATTCAAAAAATATAAATAGAACATGCCCCAGTCCTCTTGCACAATGACAATTTATGCATGGAAGATTTAATTAGGTCGTAGTAAATAATAATTATCAAATGATAAGTAATAATATATATATATAAGCAGAATAATTTCCTTTTTACCGTTTCCCGCGCATTTTCAATTGTTAAATCGGGTTAAGTCATCCTGGCCATTCACTTTATCTTACAATCTTGGCCATTCATTTTATTATAGGTTTTTAATTTTTATTTTATTTTATATTATTCATAGATATATTTGATTTAGCTTATTATCACTATATTTTCCAATTTTTAATCACAATCATCAAATCAAATTTCATTTTATCTAGAAATATCTCTCTTTCTTTATCGAGATTTTCATTCCTTCCTCTAATAGAATTCATTTTATCTAAGATTTTTCAAATCTCTTTCACTTTACATTCAAACTTTTCATTCCTTATCGCGAGCAGTTATAATTTCGATCGAGTGTCTTAATTTTTTTGTTTCAATTTATCTCACACCATCTAATTACTTCCGGATTGGTTTTAATATTCACCAATGTTCAGAAAATCGAACATGTCATAAAATCAGAAAAGCTAACGGTTCAAAGTCATTGGACCGATATTAATTAAATAATTAAAAAAATTAATTTTTACCTAAAATAATGTAGACAAAGAATATTTGATTTTTTAATTTTTTTGACCTTTACCATCTAAAAAAATTTGAAATTTTATTTTTTTTTAAGAGCCATTAAAAATGTGACTTTAAGTCTATAAAATGAATCCCACATTGGTTATTTAGTAAAAAAATTGAGAATGTATCCTCTATTAAGCTACTTAGAGAAGGTTTATTCATAATAGGGCCTTGGCCTATGGGCCTTGAACTTCTAAAAAATTAAAAATTTTAGTGGATCTCTATTGAAAAAAAAATGTTTATTGCAAACCGATGAACCGTAACCGTATTTATCTTACATTGTCGGATTGATTTCTGGACTGATTTCAGTATTCACGAATGTTAAAAAAATCAAACCGATCATCGAACTGGAAAAGCTAATGGTTCAAGGTTCAAAAGGTCGAATCGGGTCAAACCAAAGTCGAACCGGTTTTAATTAAAAACTAAAAAAATAAATGTTAAATTATATAAAATTATCAAATAATTAGCAAAACTCAATAAAAGTGCAATTAAGTGACTTTTGGGCATTATAATTGAATTTTGACATGAATTTGTCATTCAAAAATATTGAAATTTTATTCATTTTTTTAAGAACCATTAAAAATATGATTTTGGGTGTAGAAAATAAATCTCATATTGGTTATTTAGTGAAAAGAATTGAGGATGTATGCCTATATTAAGCTACTTGGAGAAGAGGTATTTGTAATATGGCCTTAGCTTACGAGCCTTGAGCTTCCAAAAAGTTTAAAATTTCAATGAATCATTATTGAAAAAAGTTTCTTGCGAATCGGTAAATTGTATCGTGTTTATCTCGCACTGTTGGATTGTTTTTCAGATTGATTCCTGTATTCGTCAATGTTTAGAAAACTAGACCTATTAACGAACCGAAAAAGCTAACAATTTAAGGTTTAAAATGTCGAATCGCGTCAAGTCGAGGTCGAATTGGTTTTAATTAAAAACTTAAAAAATAAACGCTAAAATTTATAAAATTTTCAAAATAATTAGCAAAACTCAATAAAAGTGCAACTAAGTGACTTTTGGGCATTATAATTGAATACCTACATTGATTTGTCATTAAAAAAGGTTTAAAATTTTTCCTTTTCTAAAGGGCATTGAAAATGTGACTTTGAGCATAGTAACAGAGTCCCACATTGATTATTTAGTGAAAAAATTATAGATGTATGTATATATTAAACTATTTTGAGAAGGGTAATGTATTATAAAACCTTAGCTTATGGGCATTGAGCTTCCAAAAAATTCAAAATTTTAATTGATCATTATTGGAAAAAGTCTATTGTGAATCAGTGAACCGTATCCTTATTTATCTCACATCGCTAGATTGCTTTTCGGATTGGTTTCAGTATTCGCCAATGTTAAAAAAAAATACCGATATCAAACCGGAAAAGCTAACAGTTTAAGGTTCAAAAGGTCAAATCGAGTATAACCGGTTTTAATTAAAAATTTAATAAATAAATGCTAAAATTTATCAAATTATAAAATAATTAACAACACTCCGTAAAAAAAATGCAATTAGGTAACTTTTGGACATTATAATTGAATTCCTATGTAGATTTGTCAATAAAAAATGTCAAAATTTTATTCTTTTTTTAAGAACCATTGAAAATATAATTTTTGGCATAGAAACGAAATCTCACGTTGGTTATTTAGTGAAAAGAATTGAGGTTATATATCTATAATAAGTTACTTTGAGAGGGTTATAAATAATAGGGTACTAGCTTATGGGTCTTGAACTTCTAAAAAGTTTAAAATTTTAATAGATCATTACTGAAAAAAAGTTTACTGTAAACCGATAAACCGTATCTATATTTATCTCACAACATTAGATTGTTTTTTGGATTGGCTCTAGTACTCGCAAATATTCAAAAAACAGGACCGGTCATTGAACTGAAAAAGTTAACTTTCAGGGTTTAAAAGGTCAAATCAGGTCGAACTAAAGTTGGACCGGTTTTAATTAAAAACTTAAAAGATCGGAAGAGCTAAAATTTATAGAATTGTCAAATCATTAGCAAAACTCGATAAAAGTGCAAGTGACTGTTCTGCATTATAATTGAATTCTCATATGGAATTGTCATTAAAAAGGTTGAAATTTTGTTTCTTCTTTAAGAGCTATTGAAAATGTGATTTTAGGCATAAAAAGGGAATCCCACATTAATTATTTAGTTAAAGAAACAAATTGAGGACGTATATCTATACTGAGCTACTTAAAGAAGGGTTATTCATAATAGGGCCCAAGCTTATGGGTTTTGAGCTTCTAAAAAGTTTAAAATTTTAATAAATTATTATTGAAAAAAAGTTTATTGCGAACCGATAAACTACATCTGTGTTTATCTCACACTGTCGGATTGCTTTCTGGATTGGTTCCAGTATACACTAATATTCAGAAAATTGGACTAATCATTGAATTGGAAAAGCTAATAGTTCAAGGGTTAAAAGGCCGAATCTAGGTTGAACCAGTTTTAACTTAAAACTTAAAAAATAAATGCTAAAATTTATAAAATTGTTAAATAATTAGCAAAAATCATAATAAAAGTGCAATTAAGTGATTTTTTGACATTATAATTGAATTCCCACATGGCTTTTTCATTAAAAAAGGTTAAAATTTTATTCTTTTTTTTTAAATGACCATTGATAATATGACTTTGGGTATAGAAAGTTAATCCGACATTAGTTATTTAGTGAAAAGAATTGGGGATTTATACCTATATTAATTTATTTAGAGAAGGGTTATACGTAACAGAGCCTTAGTTTATATGCCTTGAAATTTCAAAAAGTTTAAAATTTTAATTTATTTTAATTGGAAAGATACTTTATTATGAACCTATTTATCATAATTGGAAAGATACTTTATTATGAACCGATGAACCGTATCCGTATTTATCTCGCGATATCGAATTGCTTTCTAGATTGGTTTTAGCATTCGCCAAGTCTTGATGTTCTAATTGAATTGATCATGGCGGTTTAATTCTTTAAATACTGACTAAATTGTGTTAATATGTTAAAATACTTAGTTTGTAAAAGATGCATATTAAGAAAAATTAGATATTATTAATACATATTAAAAAAGTTAAAAAAATAAAAAACAATAAAAGGGAAATAGATTACACGTACATTTTGTTGAAAAAGTTGGTGTTCACTCATATACAATTTTATATAGATATTTTGAGAGTTATAAATTGAAAATGTCTGAAAATTATGATTTGTGTTAAAAATAGCCAAACAATAAATTATACTATAAATGGTGTAATACATGTATTATCCTTCAAAAATGTTGTTGATCAGATGTAACATATTTTCTTGTACGTTATACACTAGTAGCCTAATACGAACTTCAAAAATCCACCCGTACAGCCCAATACAAACTTTAAAAATTTTCTGAAATGTTTTCCTATTTTTTTTTAGACTATTTTTAATCTTCTTTAATGAAATATATCATATTACGAGTAGCACCTATATTGTTTTTTTTTACACACACATAAACGATCAAATATTATAACTTAAAATCTTTTTTATATAATCACATCTAATCTTCTTGAATTGTTTATATTATCTGGTATTATTATCCTGTACAATGCATGGGTGAAATAACTAATAGATTAAACTATAAATAGAAAAAAGATAGATTAAGAACCAAACGCCCTTCTATTGTAATTCAATTTTTCTAATAAAAAATAATCAATCTTTGTTCTGACTTCATTTATAAAATAAATCCACGCAGGGATCATGCAAGGATGCTGAATAATTTATTATAAAAATAATACTCCAAAGTTGTATCGATCATTTGTGAGGATTTTAAGGAAAAACCAAGTGGTACTTGGGGATTTTATGTCAAGTTGAGAATGTGGAATTGTGTCAAAAAAGTCCACGCGTACAACTAGCTATATGACTAGTGTTTGTTCCCGAAGGTATGATTACAAGCTATATTATGACAGTATGTAAGTGTGCATGAATATATGTCATACTAAATTAAAGTACAATACAATACAAATAAATTAACAAGTCAAGCCCCTGTATAGACATACAAACTCATATACGTGGAACTACAAATTATAATAAATATAGAAAAACCAATCGAACGTAGAACCTCTAGGTTTCACTTTCAGGGCCTAAAGCCCCCTCAAGAAACGGGCTAAAGCCTTATTGACAATTATATGACTAGTTGTGCATATTCAACACATTGCATAAAAAATTTCACATTGCGTAAAAAATTTACTTACGAGATGAAATGAAATAGTAATAACATGATGAAAACATGATTACGAAATAAAATACTATTAAAATAAGATCAACTTGTAACAATCAAAGGTTAATTTGCCAATCCAAATGCAGATTTTAAGGGATTGTTTCTGATTACTTAATGGATTATTATTATTATTATTATTATTATTATTATTATTATTATTATTATTATTATTATTATTATTTTGTCATATTTTGCGTGCTTAAGTGCTGAAATTATTATTATGGTTCTCAAATGTCTTGAGATCGACCATTAATTACCATGTGTTTGTTCTTGTTTATAGAAATCAGAACACTAATTGTAAGCGAAGTGCATTGCACGCTAGTAAGATTTATTATGTGTAGTATATTGTCACTATTATTATTTTTTAATTTTTTATTTTGAGGGAAATATCATTGTTTAATGTTAATGAGCAATCACAATGGGTAGAATATAAAGCATTGAGGTAGTCTTGGTTTATTACTGTACAATAACAATTTTTTTATTTTTTTATTTTTTTTGGTAAGTATAAATTATGGATTGTAGTTGAGGGATATGAGGTAACTCGAAACCTAGAGTTATGTATTGGAAAAGGATTGCTTTATTACCACTAGTACAAGCCTCTTTGGCCTATTGACAACACTTTTATTTGTGAACTAGTACTATTACATTAAGGGGTAAATTCCACATTAAGAAACTATAAAATAAATAGGCAACATAAAAAATGCTTGGGCCATTTAATATTTTAAGGCGGGACTTCGTGTTTTAATATGGTATCAGAGATAGTTAAACTCAAATGAGCAATTCGATTCTAATAAGACTCAAACAAATATATGGATTTCAGAGTTGATATGTTCGAACAAGCCACCATCTGGAGCGTCGGGCATGTTAAGAGATCATAAAATCCACATTGTAAAAACTACAAAACAAATAATCAACATTGTAAATGCGTGGGTTACCTAGACTCTAGTCAAGATGTATCCTATCTATATACGTTCTACTGGTGTAAAGTGTAACATGACCTAGATATGTCTAGCTCAGATATGAATGCGGAATTAAAATAACACCAGAATGATTACGCAAAAACCCAACTGGGAAAAAACTGCGGGCACCCTTGCCACGGGACAAACAAATCTACTAATTTAAGAGATGAGTTTAGTACAGAGAAAGGATAAAAAGTGTTATTACAATAGACACTAAATAAGTAAAAGATAAACTTATAAAAGACTCTCTCTTTACGCATTTTGACAATGAGCCAACTCTCGTTGCTCTTTCTTTCTCCCGCGCGCCTCACGGAACGTCTATCAAGCTCCTAGAGATCTCCCGAACTCTTCTTAGGATGACTTGACCTCCTAAACTCCTTTCAACCTCCGTGGATTAGTCCCTCGCACCAATGTGGTCGCCTACCAGGTACTTGAAGGGTTTGCCAAACACAAACACGTGTGTACTTGAAGAACGGTTTTACAAGACAAAGTCCCACGACAATAAGACAATGTTTTATGTTTTCTCTCTTTTCGGTCGAGCACTTGCGGATATTGCACATATTTATTTCTTACTCAATTCGGCTCTTGTTCGCTTCGCTCGCCTATAGACCTACAAAGAGATAATACATATATATAGGTAAGAGTTTGATTTCTTGTATAAGTCAAGAACCCTACTTACCATATACATGTAGTAGAAAACAAAACTAAGGAAACTTAGAAACATAATATACCATAAACTCAAACTTTCCTAATTCTAGTTGGACTCTACATGCGCATAAACAAGAACCCTAGTTGTATAAGGTAAGTACTAGACAACCTAAACTAGGAAACGTTAAGACCTTGCATGTATATCAAATTCTTGTGCCTTAAGTCAAGTACACACGCCACAACTTAACTTTTGGCACAAGACAGCTAATTTTGCATGCTAATAATTAAACCACACGGGAAAAAAGTCATGCAAAAATTGTAACACTGTCTAAACAATATTTGACATTTAACTAAAAATTAGGAATGCTAAAACTTAAGAATTTTCGTTCTAACAATCTCCTCCATTGGCTTTTCTAATTTTCAAAATTCATATTAGCACAAAGTGTCAAAATAATTTCCTAAGGGTTTAAAAAATATATGAACATTAAATACTCCCCCTTAGTAATAAACTCCCCCTCAGATATATCAGAGCAAAAAAAAGGAGTAGTAACAATTCATTCATGCTAGATATATCCTGTTATGCTACTGTTTTCTTCTCTCCCTTTTTGACTATAGAGAAAAGCCAAATGTATCCTGTAGAAAATGTTAGTAAGACCAGAGCTAAAGATGTAAACATCCATGTCAAAGCTCAAAACAATAATTCCGGCATCAAAAAGATAGTAGCAAGCATAGGGAATTTGTAATCCAAAACATGAAAAACATAAAAACTGAAAACATAAAGACAGAAATTTAAAAGAGTGTTTCAAAAACATAGAAATGCTTTTGAGAATTTTTTGTCCTTCCTTCCTTCAAATTTTCTTCCTTGGCAGGCTTTCAATCATCTCTCTTTGGCTTCTTGGCTTTCTTTTTCTACTTCTCCTGATTTTCATTTTTTCAGCTGCTCTCTTTTTCTTCTTCTTTGGAGTGGCAGTATGAGATGTATCTGGCTTGGGTTCTGCTGTTGGATATGCTGTATCCTGCTGCTGACTTGCTGCTGCTGCTTGATGGTCGACTGCTTTTAGATATGCCCTAAAAAAGACTGCAATGTTGTCATCTTTGTAGGCAAATGTTTGTCCATTTAAAAGCAAACAATGAACCATCAAACTACACAAAGGATTAAAAACAGTTAAAAAATCATTATAAGATTGCTGGATGGTAGTAAATTGATTCCTGAGTCTTGATAATTCAGCTTCCAGTCTGGACATATGCTGCTCCAGTTCCCATGTGTTCTATTCTGCTAATGCTGCAGAAGCAACAGATTGTGCTATGGGTTTGAATATCTTAGCACAATGATCCCGTCTAAGTAGAGCAATAGGCTGTGACCAAATGTCCCCTGACATCTCCTTAACTCCCTGATCCTTCAAATGTTTAGAAATAATCCATATGAAGGGAAGTTTGTACGTTTTGGAATGTCTAGGTCCACTGCCCGATATGCAACTCTTAATCACATCATATACATGCTGCCCCAAGTCAATAGGTTTCTTAGTCCCCTACTGAAATAGAAGAAGTGCTCTCATTCTGTTCATTTTGGTCTTATGTGTGAGTGGTTCCAGATTAGTCATCACAAATTTGTGTTGCAGTTTGTATCTCAAAGACATTTGTGCTACCCTGAGATCGGAAGAGCTCCTAGCTACCCAATTTGTTCCAAGTAATTCCTGGGCTATCTCATTATTGGGTATATTCTTCTCAGTTTGTTCAGAAATCCTGAACTGCCTAACCACTATCTAGCTTCTCATGCTATCTGGAGTAAATCTCACCACTCTCCCCCTCACATAAATCTTAGATGTGAATGAGCACTTAGAGTCATCAAGATTTTTAGGGATATTAGCCAAGAATTCCCTAACTAACGTCTCTGAGCCTTCTAGCGAAGAATCTTCTCCAGATACATCCTGGTCTCGTAAATCTTCCTCTGATTCTGATTCAGAATGAGTCCTTTTCTTTGGACTCCCAATCTTGACCCTGGTTGGTCTATGTCTGGTTGGAATTTTTCTTACTGTAATCTCAACTTTCTGTTTCCCCTTTTTGACATCATCCCTCTTCTTCTTCTCTTTCTCTGAAAATTTTTCAATTTCATCTGTAGTAGAAAATTCCTCTGAATTTTCTTTTTCATCCTCAGCTTCATACTCACTTTCAGATTTGTCGTTCAAGCTTTTTGATTTCTGTTCTCTGTCAGAAGCGGATATATCTTCCTCCGGTCCTTCTGACTCTGACTTGTCAGACTCTTCTCCGTCAGATTCCTCTTCTGAAGAATGCGAAGAGGATTTATTCTCATCTGCCGTCTTCTTTGCTGGAGATCTTTTCTATTCTTCCTCAACAATCGGCTGTTGTTCCTGATATGCATTATCTTGCCGTTGATTTTTCCCTAAATCGGTAGGGTTTGGATGATCCCTAGCGATTGATTGTAAAAGCTCTCGAAGATTTGGGGCTTCTCGAAGAATCTCCTCTTGCTGCACATTAGGAACATGAATTTGAAGATTTTCCTATTGTGCGGCCTTTGGTGTCGGTGCTTGCTATTTGACAACCGGCGGTTCAGGTGGATTCTGATTTTCTAGCATTGGTTGTGGTTGATCTTCCTCTGCAGGAGGATTTTGAACTTCTCCTTCGAACAAGATCATCGCCCAGAGAGGATCTATTTGATACGGTATTTTTGTTTCACACCTCTCTGGTGATGACACTCGTGTTGGATTTATCTGATCGAGGGTTTCGACTTGAGGAATTTCCTCTTATGGTTGCACAGGAGGATGGCTTGCACTGGGTCAACCATCGGCGCTGTAACCTCCGATGGACCTTCATCTGCCTTTGTGCTTCGTGTAGTCCGGCTGTCGCGACCACGTCATCTTCTCTCCCTGCCTCTCGCACCTGTTCCGGCAGTAGCTTTTCCGGCCATAGTTCCTGTGATAGAGAGTTTTGAGAAGGAAAACACAAAGAAACTATGAAAGATTTGGAGAATAGAGAGCAATTAGATTGTGAGAATGAGAGAGTTTTAGTTAGGATTGAGGAAAAAGAGGGAAGTTATGAAAATAAGAGGGAAAATAAAAAGTCTCTGAAGTTGGTTTTCAAAATATGCCCGTTAGAGATTTAAAAAAAATTGTACGGGCGGTTTACCTGTAATTGCCACAAATGGAAGCTCAGCCAGATGTATGTTGCTTGACCCATCAACTAAAGTATGAGATGTATCTGGGCTGGATTCACACAGGCAAACATATGCAAATGTAATGAGCCAATATAAATTAAATTAACAGTACTGAATACTTCCCAAAATACCTTTTGAAGTTCACACCATGAAGTATTCAATCAACTGAACTGTTCTCAATGGAAGGAATTTATTTTTGACTGGAATGTCTTTTGAATTTATCTTTTATGGTTAATCCATATTCCACTTTGTACCTTGTGAGAACCTGACTTATTGAGACTTATGAGTGATGCACAAGAAGATCGATCATCATCTGAACAACTCTTATAAAAAGAATACAACATTTAAGTCCTCGACTTGCTCCTTTTTTCTATAATATTGAGCATTGTCTCCTGAGGGTAAAGGTAGCTGCACGCACTCAAAGACTTGGTTAACTAGTAGCTTTTGCCCTTACTGACTCTGCCCTTTAGACATTATTGGTTGTATGAAGTGCCGAAGAGTGTAGATACTGATCATATGTCAAAATCAAATTTATGACTCTCAATCAGAATACCTCTTATAGTGCAACGCAGTCATGACGTATTCCATCCTTTTTATGCATTTTATCTTTGTGGAATTAGGAGA
>CAVNYN010278398.1:0-22528 GCA_963692815.1 Nyctanthes arbor-tristis
TGTTGTGAGACACAAATCTACCCCAAAATGCCTCAAATTGGTGGAAACACTACGTAAAGACTTTAGAATTAGGTTTTTTGGATTTGCTTGACGACCCAATCCAACCATAGGGCTGTGTTCTCCAGGCTGAGTAGAAGGCGTAGCAACAAACAAATGGCTCAATTCATACCCAGATGAAGAATTTTTTATTTTTGGATATAAAGGCTCAAAATTAGATGTTAATCCAAGCAATTCGTTAGAGCTTCTTCCAAGCTACTGCGGGGGGGGGGGGGTGGAAAGAGATCCAGAGGAGAGGTTCCCTAGTGGGGTGTGCGAGGTTGGAGGGGCCGGAACGAGAGAGCTATGGTTGGAAGGGTCTGGGGGGATTTTGGGCATAGCGGCTGGAATTTGGCCTGCAGCAAGAGGGATGGTGGTGGTGGGATGGGGAAGGGCTGCCTCAGTGTGGGGGGTCGGCTGGGGGTGGTCTGCCGGGGGTGATTTTTCTCCAAAATCGCCAACCTTTTAGAGCAAATCCTCTTTGGAGCTCAAAAAGTTAAGCACATGTTTTGTGGCTACTAGGTATTAAAGTGTCATCAAATTAATCTACAGAGACTGGTTTTATGTTTCTCAAATGTTGAAGGGGCCGATTTGGAAAGACTGTAAAGTTATGTCTAGTTACATTTATATATAGGTCATGGCCCTAGAATGAATGTAGGGTTTTTTCCATTTTCTCTACCTTCCCATCAATCGAGAAAATTCACAAGGAAACTACAGATCAATTGGAAGCTCACAATGTGGCAACTAGAAAATTTTTCCACTTGAAAATTTTATTTTAAAATACGCGCGCTCTTCCGATCTCCTAAATAATTTTGAATAGTCAAACTTTATTGTCCCACTCGTCTAGTCAATACTAAATTTAAAATTTAATCGTTTAAAATAGAAAAATAAATTCCCAAGAATTCCTACGATCGATGTGTTGAATCTGGAATTTTTTTTCATGCTTTTAATCAAGATACTATAGTTAATACTTCTACAAGTAATAACTCTTATGAATCAATCTAGAATACACATTGGAACCCAAATCCTGTAGCCCAATTAAACCCAAGAATTCAAAAAAATTTTCCACAAATCGAAGTCTCCCACTCAACCTTTTCTACCCCATGTTGCCCTATACCAAAATTAAAACCCATAAATAGCACCAGTACCCACTCTCCTTCTCCAATCCATCTAAGACAACACAGTCAGGTAGCCCATTCTCTCTCTCTCTCTCTTTTCCAAGCATTTCTCCCACTGCCTTTCACTCACCGTGGTTCTCCTTATCATCTTCCCCTCCAAAAACAAATCATTTTCATCTATCACATAAACAATCACCTTCACCATCTCTTCTGTACACCAAGACACGGTGTATTTTTCACTTATATAGATAGACATACACATATACGCACGTTCATACACCATGGTGTGCCAAACTCAGTCTCCTCAAAACTCAATCTCAAGTGATAAATCTTATACCATTAGCTTCTCCACGCAGTATAGAACACATTTATACTAATATCTTGACCGAAGATCTCCTCCTCTCCCCTGAAAACCAAGTTTTTTGAAACTACCTCAGCAAAAAAGTTCCAGTATTCGTCAAAATACTTACCTAGATTGTTAGAGCTTGTGAAAAGGGTTGTTTCCCTCATTTTTGGGTGTCAAAAACGCAATTTTTGTGGCCAATATATTACCCTTTGAAGTGTGTATATGTATATATTTGTATATATATACATACGTAGAAACATTGGGGATTGGGGGTTCTTGTGCAAATTTGAAAAGTTATTAAATTTATTTTAGAGGTCCATTAGTATTTTAAGTACAATATGTAGCGATTGGAATTTTCTTAATTGAAAATTTTCAATTTTAAAAGATTTTGAAAGAATTTAAGCGTATCGCTACCACCATAATCCATTATTTTTAATATTGGTCACGATAAAAAGGTTTCAAAGAATTCGAGTCTCTTATCTAATTTATTTCAAAGAAAAATGCAAGTTTAATTGGATTTTATTTCCAAATATTAGACTCGATTCAATTAATTATTTATTCTCATTGTTTAATAAAATTCCTCTAGTTCAGCCAAATTATGAAGTCTTGCAAAAATAAATTTCTAAATCCAAAACTTTTAAACCCAAGACTTATTTATGGAAGCACAAATCCTTTATTTATTTTAGATTAGATTCAACTCTTGATTCCAAGCCCAATTTGAAGCCAGATTTTATTTTCCCCCTTTAACAAATATTAATTCAAGCAAAATTTTAAGCCCGAATATAGTGTAAGCCCTTTTAGTATGTTAAGCCCAATCGTGATTTCTTGAAGGCTAATTAGTGCTGGCCCAAATCAAATTTAAGCTCAGCCAAACAAGCCTGACTAACTCTACCAGTTGACTCAGTTTTGGAACGTTCCAAAATCAGATTTTCCCTCAACAAAAATTACCTTTTGGCAACCGAAAACCTCTCTCCACTCATATTTTCTGCAACAAGAAATCCTATAGATTTCCCTCAATCTCCCTACTCCTCTGATTTTCTACAACAAGAAATCCTATAGATTTCCCTCAATCTCTCTCAATATCCCCATGATCTCCCCACAGTTCTTTTGTGTGCATATGTGAGTGTATATATGTACATATACCCCATGTGAGCATTCACGCAGCAACCAAAGGCAGCAACGGAAACCCAGCAACAATTTACGAATTCAAAAATATATTGCTATACTGTCTTACTGCCAGCCTTACAATTCAACGAGAAACTATTTACGGACATTCACACGCCTCAATTCACAGCTACCCACTCACACACATAGAAATTTCCAGCCAAAAATACACACACGAGACATGTACAGAGAGACGCACACATAAACCCAAAAACATTTTAGTAAATTTCCATCCGTCTTTATGAGCTCAATCAATTTTCATCCCCAAAGGTATATACATATGCACACGTTAAGCTACAAATACACACACGACACACTGTCATTTCGAACCTTCGAATGGAACTAGTTTCGATTGACCTTCGACTCTTCACCTGAGCTCTAACCGATTCACCATCAACACTCCTTCACCCATCAGCTAACATAACCAAATTCAGGGGAAACAAAAACCCAAAACCAGAAATTTGGAATCAAGAACCCATGCCTTACCTTGCCGGAAACTGAGTAACCCAATGATGAACTCCATTATTAGTTGGGGTTTCGAGTCTATCGCCGGAATTTGAACCTCTATTCTACATTTACCTCTCAACCTTCACTCTTGAACTCGTGCCGTCAGTCCTTGAACCCAAAGCCTTGAATTCGCACCCCATCGTCTTCCTCGCATACTCGAACTAGCCTCTAACTGAATCCTTCAAGCCTCGAATCGGACCTAAATCGCTGCCACTTGAACCCAGTCGCAAACCTCAGCCAAAGCTTCGAACCCGCTGCCTCTATCGAGCCAACACTCAAGCCACCGTCTCTGTACAGAAAACCTGCCTCGCGAACTCCTAGACCGAACCTACACAAGCCGCCATTGAATTCCCTTCATTTTCTGTCGACCTCGATCCCCTTCGCCACCATCGACTCTCTCACAGAGTGTGTCTCTTCAATTTGGGGTTGAAACAATTAGGGATTTAATTAATTTCAGATTTTGTCTCAAGTCCTTATTCTTTTGTCCAACATCGTTCCGGTCCATTGTCGTTCTAATTACTTCAAACTCTTTAGGTTAAAATAAATCAGTCCCTGAAGTTTATCCCTCCATGATTTTAGTCCATGTGCTTTTAATGATGTTTACATTGATCCCAAAAGTTTTAGTTTTATTCATTTTAGTCCTCAAAGTTTTGAAAAACTCTATTTCAACCCTAAGTTTTGGAAAGTTATGTCTTAGACTTGAACTTCCAAAGCTTACAATTTAGTTTGATACTTTTATTCAATTTTAAACATTTTCAAGTTTCTATATCCTATTATTTATTTATTTGACAGGCAAGACGTGTGACTTGACACTTGGTTGCCCTGAAAGCTCAAATTCGAAAAAAGAAAGCATAATATAAAAGTATGCTCATAATTAGTTGACCTTAATTGGAAGCCCACAGGCCTAGCTTACTTTAAGTGAGAGTTAGGCTCCGTCATTTTGGTGACATAGTTTGAATCTGTTTATGTGTTAAATGACATAATATGTATTGCATGTTTTAAAGGTTGTGCGCAGGAATCTACTGAGTGTTTCTTTGAAACACTCACCCTTATATTTCATAACATTACAGGTCCTGGAACTAGCAGCGACTCAATGGGAGATGGCAATTGATAAAGAAAAGGATTTAATGCTTATTTGTTAACATTCACTTTGACATGATATTATCCACTTTGGGCCTAGTCTGTACGGTTTTGCTCTTGGTTTCTCATGTTAGATGGAGTGGGTCTCTTAGCTTATAAACTAGTATCAATTTCTCTACCCAAGTGATGTAGGATTGAGGCTGTCATAATCACCCCACCTGGGAACGATGATGTAGCGTGATTGTGACAGCCTCAATCCCACATTGCTTGGGAAGAGAAAGTAAGACCAGTTTATAAGCTAAAAGACCTACTCCATTTGACATGAAGCCTTTTAGGTGATAACCCAAGAGCAAAACCTTATGGGCTAGGCCTAAAGAGGACGATATCATGTCAAAGTGAATGTTAACAACTAAGCATTAAATCCTTTTCTTTTTCAATTGCCATCCCCATCGAGTCACTGCCTATTCTAGAACCTGTAGTGTTTCGAAAAAACACTCAGTAGATTCCCTCGCACAGCCTTTAAAACATGTAATACATATTATGTCATTTAACACATATTCATATGCAAGCTATGTCTTTAAACCAGACAAAATGACGGAGACTGACTCCCACTTAAGGTAAGCTGGGCCTGTGGACTCCCAATTAAGGTAAGCTAAGTCCGTGGGCTCCCGATTAAGATAAGCTAATTATGCGCATACTTTCATATTCATACCATAAATCATATAAGTGCATGCGTAAACCCCATAACATGTAATTGCATCATATTTTTCATAAAACGTGCGCATGTAACTTTGAAAACAACTTTAGTAAAGAAATCTATCTCATTATGCTTTCCTTTTTCGAATTTGAGCTTTTAGGGCAAGCTAAGTGTCAAGTCACACATCTCGTCTATCAAATAAATAAATAATAGGAGTTAGAAATGTGAAAATATTTAAAATTAAATAAAAGTATCAGACTAAATCATAAGCATTGAAAGTTCAAGTCTAAAGCATAACTTTTCAAAACCTGGGGTTGAAATTATTTTTTCAAAACTTTGAGGACTTAAATGGTTAAGACTGAAATTTTAGGATCAATATAAACATCATTAAAAGAACAGGGACTAAAATCATGGAGAGATAAACATCAGGGACTATTTTTTTAACTAAAAGAGTTTGAACTAATTAGAATGACAATCAACATGTAAGGACCGAAACGATGTTGGACAAAAGAATAAGGACTTGAGGGAAAATCTGAAATTAATTAAATCCCTAATCGTTTCAGCCCCAAATCGAAGAGACAGAGTCTGTGAGAGGGTCGATGGTGGCGATGGAGATTGAGGTTGACGGAAAATGAAGGGAATTCCATTGCAGCTTGTATGGGTTCAGTCTAGGAGTTCGCGAGGCAGCGGGTTCAAAGCTTTAGCTGAGTGTTAGTTCGATAGAGGCAGCGGGTTCAAAGCTTTAGCTGAGGTTCGCGACTGGGTTCGAGTGGTAGATATTTGGGTCCGATTCGAGGCTTGAAGGATTCAGTTAGAGGCTAGTTCAAGTACATGACAGAGGAAGACGATGGTAGGGTGGGCACTTTTTCTAAAAACCAACCCAACCCACAAACCCATACCATTATGGGTGGGTTGGTTTCGTTTTTTAATTTAATTTGGTTGGTTTGGTTTTTCATTTATTGGTTTAATCAACTATTGGCTTGGCTTAGGCTGGGTTAATTAAATCAAGCTAAAACCATTTGAACCCGTTTCCCATTTAACACTCAACGCCAATTCCCCTAAAACCCAGCTCTCATTATATAGCCGCAGGCTGCAACATCAGTAGTTGAATCCCGGCGGGGCGAAGATACTTCTGCAGAAGATTGTAAGTCAAGAAGAATTCATGGCAAACTCAAATTCATTAAAATCAGCCGCGATCGTGTTTGGAGGCTTGGCTTTCGGCTTGCTAGCCATAGAGATGGCTTTTATGCCATGGCTCGATAGGGCCCTATCTGCCATCAATAACTCTGCTCCAAAACATGATCCGGATGACGCCGCCAAAGGCTCACCGCCTGAGGTTAATGTTTCCAATGATAAGCGAGACGATCCGCATCAAGATTGACATTCTACAAGAATACATTTTTCTGTTTGTAGTACAATTAATTTCAAAACTGATGAGTCCTATCTATAACCTTCCTATGTTGTTGACACCTGTTCAAACTTTCAGTACCTTGAAAATTGTTGCACATTTCCGGCACCCTCAATTCACATCCCTTTTTGGGCATAGAAAGCATCATTTTTTCGGTTTTTATGTGATTTATATTAAAGGTTTAAGCTAGAATCAAGTTTACTATAGATGAGACAAACAGAGTCTCTCGGCTTGTGTTTTGAGAATATATTGGTTTTTGGCAGTGGTGCCAGCGGTGGTGCACAGTGGAGTATTAGTGAATGGAAAGATATTCTAGCAGAGTTGTTGAGAATTGTTTCTTTGTTAGATGATCGGACGGTGATTTTGGTTTCTAGCTAATTATTGTGATTTGTGACTGATTATGAACATCCCAATATATCAAATGTTCTACATTTAAAAGCAAAAGAAAACATTTAAATAAAAAAATAATTTTGTTTTCTTCTGTGTTAAAAAAGGAAAATGAAAAGGGAAGCCCCAAAGAAAAGGAGAAAACCCAACCCAAACCACCCCAAGGCGACTCGAAGCTGTTTGGGTTGGGTTGTTTCCATCTATTAGACGGGTTGGGTGGGACGCTAAAAACATAAAACCAAATAAAAGTGGATTGGATTGGTTTTATGCCAAAATCAACCCAACCTAACCCATTGGCCACCCTGAGATATCAGGTACGAATTCAACGTGTGCCTTCAGATCTTAGTACAAGCCCGAGAGTGAAGGTTGAGAGGTAAATGGGTTCAAGAATAGAGGTTTAAATTTCAGCGACATACTCGAACCGGCTAATAATGGAGCTCGCGATCGGATTGCTCAGTATTTGGCAAGGTAAGGCATTGGTTCTTGATTCCAAATTTCTGGTTTTGGGTTTCTGTTTCTCTTGAATTTGGTTGTGTTGGCTGATGGGTGAAGAAGTGTTGATGGTGAATTGGTTGGAGCTCCGGTGAAGAGATCGGAAGAGCACACGTCTGAAAACTGGTTCCATTCGAAGGTTCAAAATGACAGTGTATCATGTGTATTTGTAAGGTAACGTGTGCAAATGTATATACCTTTGGGGATGAAAACTGATTGAGTTTGTAAAGACAGATGGAAATTTACTGAAATGTTTCTAGGTTTATGCGTACGTGTGCCTCTGTATATATCTGGTTTGTGTATCTTTGGCTGGAAATTTCTGTGTATGTGAGTAGGTAGCTATGAATTGAGGTGTCTAAATGTCCATAAATAGTTTTTTGCTGAATTGCAAGGGTGGCAGTGAGCGAGTGTAGCTATATGTTTCTGAATTTGTGAATTGTTGCTAGGATTCCTTTGCTGAATTTGGTTGCTGCGTGAATGTTCACAAGGGTGTGTGTGTATATATATACACACACATATGTACACAAAAGAACCGTGGGGAGATCATGGGGATATTGAGAGAGATTGAGGGAAATCTATAGGATTTCTTATTGCAGAAAATTAGAGGAGTGGGGGAGGTTTTCGGTTGCTAAACGGTAATTTTTGTTGAGGGAAATTCTGATTTTGGAACGAGCCAAAACTGGGTCAACTGGTAGAGTTAGTCTAAGGCTTGTTTGGCTGAGCTTAAATTTGATTTGGGCCGGAACTAATTGGGCTTGGAAATAATGCTAAATACATAGACCCCAAACAAGAAATCACAATTGGGCTTAAAATACTAAAAGGGCTTACACTAAATTCGGACTTAAAATTTTGCTTCAATTAATATGGGTTAAAGGGGGAAAATAAAATCTTGCTTCAAATTGGGCTTGGAGTCAAGAGTTGACTCTAAAATAAATAAAAGGATTTGGGCTTCCAAAAATAAGTCTTGGGTTTAAAAGTTTTGGTTTTAGAAATTTATTTTTACAAGACTTCAAAATTTGGCTAAACTAGGGGAATTTTATTAAACAATGGGAATAAATAATTAATTGAATCGAGTCTAATATTCGGAAATAAAGTCCAATTAATCATTAAGCTTGCATTTTTCTTTAAAATAAATTAGATGAGAGATGCGAATTCTTTAAAACCTTTTTATAGTAACCAATATTAAAAATAATAGATCAGGGTAGTAGCGACATGCGTAAATTCTTTCAAAATCTTTTAAAATAGAAAATTTTCAATTAATAAAATTCCGGTCACTACAACCTTTTACCACTTAATTTAATTTCGTCCTCGAAATTTAGTCTACTTGTTTTGTTAGTTTCAGATACATCTCTAATATATCCACTTCTTTTTCCCACATAGCCTCATCGCTTCTGTGGGCGCCTCACTGGATCTTAAATAATAGAATCTTTCAATTCCTCAAAACATGTACTTTTCTATCAAGTATGGCAGCCGGCGCTTTATCATATGTCAAATCTTCCCGTACCTCAACTGATTGAACATTAACAACATCTATCTGGGTCAGGAACATACTTCCTTAGTATGGATCCGTGGAATACGCTATGCATTGACGAAAGTTCTGGAGGCAATGCCAAGCGATACGCCACGTTTCCAACTCTTTCCAATATCTCAAATGGCCCGATATACCTCGGCCTCAGCTTTTCTTTCTTACAGAATGAAGCATACCCTTCATTGGCGCTACCTTGAGAAATACCTTTTTCTTGACTTGGAAGTCCACGCTTTTTCCTTTCTGATCAGCATAACTTTTCTGTCGATCATGTGTAACCTTAACCCTTGCCCTGATCTTTTTAGTAGTCTGAACTGTCTTCTTAACCAACTCAGGCCCCAAAATCCTCCTCTCGCGGACTTCATCCCAATAAATTATTGAACGACATCGTCAGCCATATAGAGCTTTGTATGGAGCGATGCCGATAGTTGCCTAAAAATTGTTGTTGTAGACAAATTCAACCAGAGGCAAATGAGTTTCACGACGCTCTTCCGATCTCTGAAATCCGAAACGCATGCCCTTTGCATGTCCTCCAATATCTGGATAGTCCTTTCAGACTATCTATCTATTTGAGGGTGGTAGGCTATGCTGCAATTCAACTTTATGTCCATCGTGGTTTGCAATGACTTGCAAAACCTTGAGATCGGAAGAGCACACGTATCTCTATCCAATACAATGGATGCTGGCACCTTGTGGTATCACACAATTTCTTTGATGTAGATCTCAGCAAGCTGATGCAAATGAAAATTCATATGGACTGGCAGAAAATGAGAGGATTTTGTGAGTCGGTCTACAATGACCCAAATGGCGTCATGCTTGCTTGCCAATCTAGAGAGACCCACTACGAAATCCATGGCAACCTTTTCCTATTTCTACTTTGGAATCTCTAAAGGATTCAGCAACCCTGCCGGTCATTGATGCTCAGCTTTCACTTGTTGACACACTAGGCATTTGCGACGAACTTGGCGATACTTCCCTTCATGTTTCTCCACTGGAAGTTTTCACGCAAGTCCCTTTATCTCTTAGTACCTCTTGGATGTGCTACATATGGGGTGGAATGGACCTCAGTCAAAATCTCATCCCGAAGCTCGATGTTTCTAGGCACACAAATAAAGCCATCGAACATGAGAGCACTGTCAATAGAGATTCCAAAACCCTTCCTCCTTTCCATTCTAACCACAGCTCTTATCTTTTCCAAGAATTGATCATCCTTCTGTGCCACAATAATTCTATCACTTAAATCCAGTTTGACAGTCAAACTGGCAATCACTGCCGATTTTGGTCCTTGCGGTGCAACAACTTCAATTCTCAAATACTCGAAATCCTTAATTAGTTGGTGTTGGCTATACCAAGTGCTGATAATTGACCCATGCTCTTCCTGCTCAAGGCACCTACAACTACGATATCCTTACTAGGATGGTATAGGATATCTCAGTCATAATCCTTGACCAACTCCAACCATCTTCTTTGCCTTATGTTTAACTCCTTCTAAGTGAAGAAGTACCTGAAGCTCTTATAGTCAGTGTAAATCTCACATTTACTCCAATGTAAGCAATAACACCAGATCTTTAGAGCGTGCACTACAGTGGCAAGTTCGAAATCATGGGCCAGATAATTCTCCTCGCAGGGTTTCAACTGCCTAGATGCATAGGCAATCACCATACCCTTCTGTATCAAAACACAACCTAAACCCAATTTTGATGCGTCACTATAGATTACAAATTCACTGTAGCCCTCTGGTTATTTGACAAAGCATATGAGGCCTTTTAGGTGAGAATCCAAGAGCAAAACCATATTATTTCAAAGTGGAGCGGGTCATGACAAATGATATCAGAGCAAAGCCCAACCAAAAGTGTGGCCAACAAGGACATTGGGCCCCTTTAGGTGGGATGATTATGACAACCTCAATCCCACATCGCTTGGGCAGAGAAAGTGAGACCAGTTTATAAGCTAAGAGACCTACTCTATCTGACATGAGGCTTTCTAGGTGAGAACCCAAGAGTAAAACCGTGCAGGCTAGACTCAAAGCGGACAATATCATGTCAAAGTGGAGTGGATCGTTACACAACAAATGATCCCTCTACTTTAGGCACCTTCCAATTAGTCCTCTAAGTTATGTGTTCTTCTAAAACAGTTTTTAAAGTTCCACTTTGAAATGTTTTAATCCCCTGACTTTCAAAGTTTAGCTTTTTGGTCTCTACAGTTTTTGAGTTCGGCTTTTCAGTCTCCAAACTTGTGACTTAAATCCTATTGACCTCTAAACTTAGTTCCTTCTCAATTTAGCCCTCAACAATCATTTGAAACACATTTTCACTCACATTCCCCACTTTCAATTGTTTTCCTCTAGCCCTAAAATTTTACTTTTATTATTAAACTTTAATTTTCAACTCCTAACTTTAATTAATTTTCTTTATTGACTAGATGGTGCGGTCTGACACTTAGAAAGTTAGTTTCAAGATTCAAAACTCAACTCAAGGAAACTAAGATGTAGACTCTTTATTCAAAAACTCTTTTTAAGATTGTGCAATATTAATTGATTTGTATGGTAAATATTATATGTAGATATGTGATACTAAGAATTGCGTGTTATATGCACAAAATCTCTTGATTATGCGCATAATCTGTTTTATTAAGAATTGAGAATCTACTTTTGCTATGCTTAGCTTGTTCTCATGTAAGAATAACGATAAGAATAGAGAGATCTACTAATAATGTGGACTTGCATTTATTATACGGTAGCAAAAGAATTTAGGGTTCTACCCTAGAAGAATTTACATGCCTATGTGTATCATTTATCATATGAGTTAGTTGATATGCGCTTGAGACAACTGAGTATTTCAGATGAAATACTCATTGCTTTCAAATTAACAAATTTTAGGTTTCGGAGCCAGCGGTGAAATGATAAGCGTGGCTACAATTAAATTGTATTATGAAAGATTGATTTTTGAAAACTTATTTATCTTTCATGGAGAAACATTTGATAAACTGCAATTATTTTGTTACAACCATCATATGTTGGTGGACTGTGTTTGCTTTCCGCACTTTTAAAGTTATTATTGACTGCTGTCATTTTCCACATTAAATTATATTATAAGTTTGTAAGAAAAGTCAAACTAATGCTCTGAGCATTTTCAAAATTTGAGGCGTTACACATAACTTGTTAGGTCAAGAAAACTAATGGATTCAGGTACACATCTACAATCTTACATTGTGTTCTCTTTGATTCAACATGGGACTTAGAAATCATGTCTAGGGTTTCAGATTTGATTATGGTTTTACATGATTTCGCTATGGTAATTTAATTCAACAACCACATTTCAGCAAGGCACAACACTAACAAGTGCAAGGACTTGAAAGATGTGATAGAAACTCTGACTCAGCCCATATATTTGAAAGTGCTTTTAATTGGGGAAATGCCTCCAATTCATGTTCGAGATCAGCAATAGGCAGAGCCCCTGGAGTTTTGTAGAGAGCCTAGACCGAAGACACACATCATCTTCAATGGAACTCAAGGTCCAGAAGAAGGCACCAGAGAAAAGTACAAAACCCTCTAATGAACGGGCTCTTGAATACATCTTCCTACCTAATGCTAAATAAAGGAGAAGAATACTCGGGATTTAGAATGGAGGAAGTAGCTCTCGTTCACAATCCGCATAACGATCCTTTAGTGATCACCTTGAATGCATTAGGAGTGGAAGTCTACAAAATGTTAACAGATACTAGGGCATTCAACAATATCCTTTTCTTGAGAACACGTGATAAAATAGGATTGACGAAAAGTATATAAAACCCATGACAGCACTAATCATAGGACTTTGTAACGAACCCAACAACCTGAAGGAATGATAGTTTTGTAAGTCTAGGTTAGCGAGGCCCTCCCAAATCTAAAAGGGGATATATGAGTTTGTTGTGTTGACCTTCCAACGAACTATAACATAATCATGGACAGACCTATCTTGTATGATCTGAAGGCTATACTTTCAGTATTTCACTATACAATGAAGTTCCCGAGGCCATGTGAAATAGGAATAGTGTGATTCTCCCAGCTAACAGCTCAGCAATGTAACATAGTCATGCGGAAAGCTCAATTGAATCTAAACGCACCTCTCTTCTACCCCTCAAGCCCTGGTGGAACACTGGAAATGGAGATATATTGTCATCAACGTGCCAGAAGAAAGCTCTAGCCTAGACCCATGTATTGAAACATCTTCTAATATGGGATCAACGGAGGAGCTGGTTGATGAACTCCTTGACCTAGCGGAGCCTGTGAAAGTTTGACAAGGTATGATCCTAGCTCCTATTAAGATAAAAGACAAGCTGATAGAATTCTTGAGAATGAGCAAGGATGTTTTCGCATGGAGCCACAAAAGCGTGCAAGGAATCGGCCCTAGCAAAACTTGCTATAGGCTCAATATTGATCTGAATATGTGGCCAAAGATACAAAAACAAAGACACCTTAACTCAAAACGCTGCGAGGCCTTGCAAAAGGTGGTCGATAGGTTGAAAGAAAATTATTCTATAAAAATTTGAAATTACCCGACTTGGGTAGCTAATCCAGTGCTTGCAAGAAAAAAAATAATAGGAATTGTCATGTTTTTGTAGATTTTATTAATCTCAACAAAACTTGTCCTAAAGATTGCTCTCGTTTACCTTGAGTTGGTTAGTTAGTAGACACCACGGTAGGACATGAGCTTCTTAGATTCTGATGCATATTTGGGATACAATCAAATTGCACTCTACAAACCTGATCGGGAACACACTACTTTCATTATAGATCAAGGTCTATATTGCTTCAAAGTTATGTCCTTTAGTTTAAAAAATGTTGGGGCAACATGTCAAAGTCTAATGGACAAAATGTTTAAAGAACAGACTAGTAAAACCATAGACATATACGCTGATGATATGCTTATCAAATGTTTGAAATAAAATAATTGCATCAGTCATTTAGAAGAAACCTTTCATATCTTAAGAGACTACAATATGAAGCTGAAACAAAAAAAGCATGCTTTCGGGGTTAGCTCAGGGACGTTGTCGCGCCCCGCAAATTTTACAATTATTTAATAATATCTTATACTAATTAACAAAACCTATAGCGGAAGCCTCAATATAAATAGCAGGACAGGACATACAAAACAAACAAATTGCTTTTGTCTTGTAGATTTTAACATTCTATAAAGGTAATTACTTAAACTAGCAAGTTATTGAATTTTAAAAAATCATTGAAACTAGATTTTTCAATAAAATATGAAGAACACAAGTATATTAGTAGGTATAGCTCCTTGATTACTAAAGTAAAACCGAATCATTAGAAAGCTTTTACCTTGAAAAGTAAATTTCAAATCATTATAAAGACTATCATATGCATTATAAAACATAAACATATATATTATAGAGAGGTGGGCATACTTATTAATACAAAAGGTAATAATTTCTTAATTACATTCGTAGTAACTTCAAAGACAAGTTTTCACTACATGCAAAATTCTACTCCCGCATGCTTCAACCCATGACTTGCTTCACTTTTCAAATATCATATCTGCAATCATCTACAAAATTGTAGAAAGAGGGAGTAAGTACGAAGTACTTAGTGAGTAACAAAACCCTTTGATTTACCTTTCATTTGAAAGATTCATTTTCAGGAAAACCAATTGAACGCACAAAGCCTTAAAATGCACAAAAGGATAGTATCATTAGTTAACCTACTACATGTGGTGCGCGCAAAATTCATATCAATTCAATCATGACCATGTATAATTTAGCAGATCCATATTTGAATCCCGGTTAACTCCTACTGCAATTCCAAACAAATCAAAGCAAGCACCACATTAATCGTCACCAATCTCAGTATCATTAGATGGCTCCTAATACGGCAACAAAGTAAAGCAAAGCAAATACAAAACAGGTAGAACAACTAGTGATTCATGCAATCAATCAATGCACCAAAATACATGTTCATCTCATAGAAACTTCAATCAAACCATACTTTTCTTATCAAAACTTCAAGAGTGCTAAAAGGGTATTAAAGCATTAGTTACTCACCTTTTTTGACTGGATTCTTTCAAAGAATCTTTGAGTCGTTGGCAAATTCCTTCATCTCCCTTCATCAAAGCGGTGCTTCAAGTTGCATTTCTTATGTATATATGATGAAGGTTCATTTGGAAATGCTAAACCAAGTGTTTAATAGGTTTTAAGTGTTGTTCTTCTCCTCTCAATTCTTGTGGACGAATTTTCCCATTTTTATACATTTGAAGGGCTTGGCACTTATCAAGAGGTGGGATAATTGTCATATATATAGAGACAGAGACGTGGAGAAGGAGAGGGAGAGGGAGAGGGAGAGGAGAGGGATAGGGTAGGTTGGGAGGTTGAGAAATCCTCACCTCCCTACGCCCTTTTATATATTTGTTAAAAATATCTGGATTTAGTTGTTTTCAATAAACCTTTGAGTTCCGCCAACCAGAATGCAACATATAGTGCAATCTGGCACCATACACTTGGAAGGTAGGGTGGCAAATTACTTGAGATCTCCTTCTACTTAGCGTGATCTTACAATTAGGTTGTTATATTTTGAGTCATACCAATCAAGTACTATATTTTCATTCTACGCACCATTTAGGCAATGATCTTTAATCGTATAACATAATTGATACAATTTAAGTCGTCATTCAATCATCGTCAATCAAATAACATAGTTGATACAAACTCGAGTATCTATTCGATCATCGTCAAAATACAATGATTGCATTATATTTAATGCAAAACTCGAGTAGCAATCTTTAGATTTTGTAACATAATTGACGCAACCCAAATGGTTATTCAATCGCCGTCAGATAACAATTTTTACATTTTGTGATCTCAAGTAGTACTCAATCATGGTTAAAATAACATTTACATTGTCAATAACCACATTTAAATTCTCATTTCATTGTCCAAATATCGATTTTGCTATCAATAATCATGTTCTAATTATTGACATTCATTTGCGTAAGAAATCTTGTAATTTTGCAGTTCAATAATACCATTACGTTGCTATATTTTGATTCTTGACAATCTTGTAACTTCACCATTGATTAATTCTCCCATCGTTAAATTTTGACAAATCTAGTGTCACTTCAATATGATTATATTGTCACATTCTACTTTTCAGTATTCAATTGAATCACAATTTAATCGTATAACCTTGAAAATTCAAGTGATTCCCCATCATTATCATTATCAAAATAGAATAATACTAAGTATTACTAGTCTAGGTGGCATTAAATGATAAGTGAAATTAAATGAATAAATAAATTAATCACTTAATTCAACTTATCATTTAATTCTACTTTAATATAGTGCCAAGCACCAGTGGTGCTAGATAGCATTACTTATCAAAATATTATCATTTTGTTTACTTTCTTGTTAAATTTTTACGGGATGTTATAGAAGTTCTTCAGCTTTATAGTCAATCACTAAGGAATTGCAGCCCATCCAAGCAAAATAAGAGTTCTCCTAGAGATGAGCCCTCCAGGGACTGTAAAAGAAGTTTAAAGGCTAACTAGAAGGGCGGCTGCCTTAGGAGATTTGTCTCGATATTAACAAACAAATGCAAACCCTTCTTCTATACAATAAAAAAAGGGAAGGAATTTCTTTGAGATGAGCAATGCCAGAATGCTTTTGAAAAAATAAAAAACATCCGGGAACACCCATTCCAAACCAGAAAAGGACGAATGTTTGATGTTGTACCTCTAGGTATCCTTGCATGCTGTTAGCACTGATTAGAAAATGATCAAGGGGTACAAAAGCCCATACTATGTGAGCCATGCCCTCTTAGACTAAGAAACTAGATATCTGATGATGAAAAAGTAGGCACTGGCTCTAGTTATGGCATCAAGGAAGCTCCGACCTTATTTTTTAGAGCATAACATTGAAGTCCTAACCAATCACCCATTGAAGGCTATCTTGCAAAACCTGATGCTTCAGGACGGTTAGTAAAATGGCCAGTAAAGTTAAGCTAATTTGATTTGGAGTGCAAACTTTGGAACGCTATAAAATGGTAGGTCTTAGCTGATTTCATAACTGAGTTCTCTCTGAAGGGTGGAAGTTCTACGTGGATGGCTCATCAACCCAGACCAAAGTCAGGGCAGGGCTGGTCCTCCATGAACCTCATGGAATAAGGCTCTGCCATGCCCTCTGGTTTGACTTTCAAGCCTCAAATAATGAAGCTAAATACGAGGCGTTAATAGCTAGACTATGAGTTGCAAAGGAGATCCACCTCAAGTCACTTATGGTGTATAGTGACTCACAACTCATTGTAAATCAATATCATGAGTCCTACCAGACTAATGATGAAAGAATGAGCTCCAACCTTAACAAGGTAAAGGAAGAGTAGAAGAATTTCGATAAAAGCACAATTTGCCAAATCCCTTGTTATAAATAGTTATACAGATGCCCTACCTAGACTCTCCACAAGTAAAGGGTTGGATGCTCTAGACAGCATCTCAATTAGCCATCTTAAAAGCTCAGCAATAGTTGAAAATAACGGCTTATATCTATTGTAGTCAACCCAAAAAAAAAAAAAATGCTGAAGTGCTTGCAAACAAAACACTAAGCTAAATGCTACTTTTGTGCATATCACTTTAGCTTTAACCAATTATTACTATCATGGGTCACATGTGTACGTTTCAAAAAAATGTGTATTACAACGAAAATTCCTCGCCTCCTGTACACAAATTGGGTATATAATAAATGTTTTACACAATTCACCGTTTTACGCCATTCGCCACAACTATTAGACTGTGATTTGGCTTAATTAAGTAATTTGACGTGATGTTAAAAAAAAAAAAAGTGTCTACTTTCGTGGTGTATATATATAAGCTTTTGGTCTTGTAAACATTTACAAACATGCCAGTAGAGCACAAATATATTTTCTTTTCCTTTTTTTTTTTTTTTTGTAGAATCCAAAGCTATAAATAAACGCGGAAACTTTATTCATCAATTTAAATTAAGGGTCACCACCAAATCATATAAAGTTAACAAAGTTTGGAAAAACGAATTTCAATATGTTAAACAAATATCCTAAAATAACAGTAAAATACATATTTTTTTTTATTTGTAGAATTGGGTTCTTCAATCTGAAATATTTTAAAAAATAGGGTGAGCATACAAGTATGCTCAGTGTGATACGCAAAAACTAAGTCGAAACTAAATACACAAATTTAGACGCATGTAAAATCATTCTATTGAATAGCTGTAGAAACTATAGAGGTTTGTTGAATGGTACTGTGGAATAAATCCAAGAACTGAAATTAGATTCCAGATTGCTTAGCGATCACTGACAGTCATTTGTGTGCAAATATTAAAATATGCACTGTTGGCTAACCCAAGGTTCGTGTTCGAACCCGAACCACTTAACGATTCTTGGTAACTATAGATAACATGGTAATGATTTAAACATACTAAAATCACAAATATGGCAAGGACATAGAAAATATAAATCACATTGCATATAAGTCACAACTTAAAATCATTAAAGACTTGTGAGAAATCAAGCAGATGTGAAGCTACTAAGTTGTAGAAGTCATGGCACCCTCGTCTAGCAAAATAGATAGAAATATATATTTAATACGCTTTTTTTTAATGTTTTGATGCGTATTGTGAGCCTTAATAATTTAACTAGACTATATTAAGCATTAAAATAACTTAATTAATCAATTATTAAAGCTTTTAGAGTTAATTCTTCACTATATAAAACAATAGGGACTAGTTGCAACTTTTAAAAGTTTATTAGGACTCAAATGAAGAATTATTGATGTTCTGTAACTGATAAATTTCAGAATGTTATAAGACTGATTTACGTGTCATAAAATTTATAGAGACCAACTTATTTAGTTTTCATACTTTTAAGACTTGCAATGCAAATAATTAATTTCATTCAATTTATAAGTAGTCCCTGGCCATAAACGGTCTTCTCTTGGATCTTTTGAAGGTTTGAAAGTTAATTTTTCTTTGTCAATTTAAAACTATAAATATAGAAAAATACTTCCTATCTCGAGAGCTACACATCTATATAAGTAAAGACATGAACGGTATTACTTGTCGTCTACGGCAAGAGAGGGGTTTTGCAAGTTTCTAGCAGAATACCCCGTTTTTGGCTATGAAACTTATTTATTTGTATTCTAAATGATGAGATGAATGTGTAGTGTAAGTCCCATGGCTTGAGATTAATGTCGAAAGATGACCCACAAATCGGGTCTCTCAGTTCAACCGTGACTATAGCTAACTTCCTTATTTCATGCATAACTTGTCGGATAGAGATGTTAAGATGTGTATAAATCTTACATAATAGATTTTCGGTGATATGAACTGTGTGTGCTTATGGTGTATATATGAATTCTTAATATCCAAACAAGTTTCAGAGACTAAAATATGCTTTCCCATACCTATTAGTAACGGAAATTTCCGTTACTAACAGGGTCAATCTTATTGCTAACAACTATTAGTAACGGAAAAATATTGTTACAAAATCCCTTACCAATTTGATTGTGGCTAATCTAGAAACTAGATATAAATTCCGTTAATAATTAATAACAGAACTTTCTATTACAAATTAGTAACGTAAAAATTTTCTGATACTAATTAGCAACAAGTTAGGCTGTTATTAAATTACTAACGGATAAAAGCGTTACTAGTTAGCAACAAACTTTTGTTGCTAATTCTGTTACTAATCGTGAACCAGAATTTAGAAAGAAAATAATTTCCCTTATTGTTTCTGTGAGGATTCGAACTCGAGTCTTGGTGGTTGGAGAGTAAAGTCTCGACCACTAGGCTATCCTAAATCTTTGTCAATATGCTGCCTCATAATTTATAAAAAGTAAGTTCTAGTAAGTTTCTTCAACCATATTCGTTACGAAATTATTGGTAATCCTGTTACCAATAATAAAAAGTTGTTTCCGTCGCTATTTAGTAAAAGATTGGTAATGAAAAACTAACAACAAAAATGATTCCGTTACTAATTCCATGGCTATATGTGTTTCGTTACTAATACGTTACTATTCTGTTACTAATAGTAACAAATTACTTCCGTTACTATTTTGTAATGGATTGGGAACAAAAAACTAGCAATAGAAATGATTCCGTTACTAATTTTGTGGCTATCTGCGTTATGTTATTAATATGTTACTATTCTGTTGCTAATAGTAACAAATTTTTTCTGTTACTATTCAGTAACGGATTGGTAATGAAAAAGAAACAGCAAAACGATTCCGTTACTAATTCCATAGTTATATGCACTCCGTTACTATTCTATTGCTAATAGTAATGGAATTGGTTCCGTTACTAAAATTTTGTTACTATTGGCACCTTTTCTAGTAGTGAGATACGTGTACATGTGATACTAGGGATTAAACATGCAATGGAGGCTAACGGAATAGAGAATAGGGTTACTTAAGGGAAGATCTTCTACCAGAAGGAATTCTTATGCAAACAATAGAGTTGGGAACGTCAGAGTTTCTTTTATATATGCTTTGTCAAAATATGTACATTGGTTAAATATTTTATGTTGGAGGAACTTTATGGTGCATGTTAGGAGTTTGTCGTGCAATATGGGTCAGGTACTGTGCAGAGAGCAATTTGGATTGATAAGATCGGTTTTATTTTGCTTGTTTGGCCCAATATATATGTTGGGGTAATGAAGGTAGGTTGGTTGTTTATTTAAAGTTTCTCATACTATTATTTGTATGTTTAATTAGGGAAATCAGGTCCTTTGTCTAATTTGGACATTCCTCCACCAGTTGCCATTTTTTGAGAAATCAGGTGTTAAACCAATGCCCTCAACGCCCTCCAAACTCTCTTCTCGGTGGCTGCAAATGATTGTTCAGATCTCTCTAATAAACTATTCCTCCGCCTCCATCTCATTTCACCAGCCCCTTGAATTTGAGTTTTCTTCGGTGGCCGTTGGCTCTAATTCTGTACCACCACCTGTCTATTCTCCCATAGCAGCTCCACGATCTCTTCTTCACTTCTAGAAACATCAGTTGATTGAATTCAAAACAAATACTAACATGGATTCATGAGGATCTAAAGAAATAAAAATTGTGAAATCTCACATAACAATCCTCTTCCATCTCGAAATCTGGAATGCAGTGATTCATCCTTGAATGGGAACTTCATTTCGTTAGTTACCAATGATTTAGGTGGTGTTGTTGATGACTCAGGGCGGTGGTGGTCGTGATAGTAAACTAGGTGTAAGGTCACGGTGGTCATGGTAGTTGTGTTGTTGTAACTCAGTTGTACCGCTGAGTTGTTGTATTATTGTGAGTTGGTGTTTGGCGAGCTGTTTTTGTTGTGATTCACTGCTTTAGCGAGTTGTTTTTGTTGTGACTTAGTGTTTCGGCTAGTTGTTTTTATTGTGACTAGGTGTTTTGGAGTTGTGTTTGATTTGTACTTAGGGTTTTGGTGAATTGTTTCTGTTGTGACTCAGTGTTTTGGCAAGTTGTTTTTTATATGACTTGGTGTATTAGAGTTGTGTTTGATTTTGATTTGGTGTTTTGAGGAATTATTTTTGTTGTGACTTGGTTTTTTGGCGAGTTGTTTTTATTGTGACTCTGTGTTTTTTGACTTGTTTTGATTTTGACTCCTTGTTTTAGCGAGTTATTTTTACTGTAACTCAATGTTTTAGAGTTGTATTTGATTTTGACTCGTGTTTTGACGAGTTATTTGTATTGTGACTCCGTATTTTGGCTAGTTATTTTTATTGTGACTCAATATTTTAAAATTGTTTTTTTTTTTAAATTTTAACTTGCTGTTTTGGCGCAAGTTGTTTTGATATGACTAAGTGTTTGACGGAATTTTTTTTTATGTGAGTTAGTTCTTTGACGAATTGTAATTGTTGTGCTGTAATATTGTGATATCACAATGTAAAAACACAGATAAAACACTTGATTTTTCAAAACAACCTTCAAGTATTTTAATTTTAAAAAGTGTGTAAAAAACCTTTGCATTTTTCAAATTATCGCATATTTATATATAGAGCTAACTTGATATTTCATATATTAATGTATTTTCTTAAATTGGGCTAAATCATCCAATTAGGTAATATTTGAAATTTTTGATATTAATCTTTCAAATATTTTATTTTATTTGTTGTATTTGTTTAGACGAGTTCTCGTATGAAAATTGCTAAATTTGAAGTAAGTCGTAGCGACACAATTTTAATTTAATATAATGAAATTTCTCTAAAGAAATTTTCACAATCGCAACGTACATATACATACATATATTATATATATAATATATAGTGTGAGAAGATTGTGCAAATGTGGCATAACATCTATTGCAATTGGTACAAGTAGAATAATCCGAAAACAACTTATGGTTGGGAACAGGACATTAATTACAGCCTTCATTCTGTTATACAAATATCATATGATATCATTGTCTTGCGCTTATTATTTTGTCATCGCGAGCCCCATGCGCACCCCATATAATAAAAAATATTATTATATTGTAAATTCCAACCCTCGCGCGCTGAGCTACTATATAGACAACAATGACCACCCAACGTAATTGACTCTCTTGGATTCCCTCTCCTGAGTTCAAACGTAAAGTAGTGCACGCGTACAATGCGGAGTATTTCAATATTGTTTTCTAGTTCAATAGTCGGCTCTAGTTGGATCTCAGGGAACGGAACAAGTTCACTTCCATGGCGAATAGATCGCCAATTTTCATCAAGTAGACATATTACCAAGTGCGCGTCCTCCTTGCCAATGATCCCCACAGAAAATGATGCTCT
>CAVNYN010278405.1:0-12564 GCA_963692815.1 Nyctanthes arbor-tristis
TGCCAATATACAGTATATACTGTATATTGGCATGACTATGACCATTAAATTATTTGCTGCCCCAAAATGGGGGTTTAATATGTTGAATGTGATATGAAGTGAACACTCCATTCATTTCAATTTCACAGCTCACCAGTGCACTAATATTCTTTCCTATCAAGTTGAAGTAAGACGTTCAAATTCGAAAAGAGGCATGCATTATGACTGTAAAGTGAGAAAAAAGTTAGATCATTGTTTTTTGTCTTGGATATAGAACAACGGTCTAAAAACTTAGATTTCTTACTGGTGTTGCTCAAGTAAAATAAGTATCTAAAATTGAAATATTTAGATATCCCTCTGCAACCGTGTCACTAAATTGGAGTTAACAAGTATTATCTTGGCACAACTTCATCATTCTTACTTTTCAAGATATTTTACGGTGAACTCAATTTTCAAATTTTTGAGTTTTCATTATCCTTCTTTTCACTGTTGAGTAGCATCTTGGAGTCTGTGCCACTTGATTATGTTACGGACTCTGTGCTTCTAAATTATGAACTACAACTTAGGTTTATGCTTGGTGAGAAGCTCATCTTATAAATTTTCTATGTATCTATTGTTGTTTTATTTTTTATTTTATTTTTTTATTTTTTATTTTTTTTAAATGGAAGTTCTGATAGATTTCTTGGTGGCATGGCAGGTTAGTGAAGCATCTTGCTTGGTTAACTGTTGTGATTCAAAGCTTGTTGATTATTGCATCCCGCAAACATTACACAGTTGACATCGTTGTGGCATGGTAACTACTGTAGCCTTTTATCTTATTATTATCTATTTATAGAATTATGGAGCTTGTACTTCCTTTATTTCTTAAAATGATCTAATATATTTACAACATATGACTATGTTTCAGGTATACTGTTAACCTAGTCGTGTTCTTTCTCGAGAAAACATTGCCAGGTTAGTGTTCATTTATTCTTTGAATTGCCATTATCTGATAATGATGTTGGACTTTCCACCACTAACATTGTTTACATTTCTGTACTTTAGAGTTGCCTGATCGCTCAAATGGAGGTGCAGCATTTTTACTCCCGTTCAGCAAGGATAGCTGGACGAAGGAGGAAAATCACAAGCTCATCAGTGGGAATTCTGGAGATTCAGTTGACAGGGTACAAACACATATACCGATTTTCACTGAACTAGCTTGCCTTTGTTAGCCTATGATATATTGGTTTTCTCATTCTATAATTGTATGCTTTCCAGAGGCCGAAGGCTCAAAGCAATGGCAGGAACATGGAAAATGGAAATACGCTTCACGTTGAAGTGGCAATTAATGGCGTGTAAATTATGGTCTCTTGAAATTATTGAAGCTGCTATGGCGATTGCTCTCTTGGTTTACCATTTGGTCTTGGGCAAATCACACCTGCTGTTCTTCAGGACCTGGTAAACCTCGTTGGTGCCCAAGAGATGGAGTTTGGATTATGCTTTCAAATGTGTTGATAATCCTGCTCCTCCTCCGGTGGATTGTGAAATGTCAACATTAAAATTCATATCTTGTCATGGAATTCAAGTTATTTGAATTGCTTCAATCATTTTTTGACCTCGAGTTCTTTGAAATATTTGCTTCTGCTACTACTAACAAGTTGTCGTGTTTGCGCGGGGTAGAGGCTGCCCATTTGTTATCAGTGGGTGGGTGGTATGTTGTTTTCTTTGGGCAACAGCAGCATGGGCTGTCGATGCAATTCAGTGCCTTCTGTCTGCTGCCCCACATTCTTGTGTATAGTTCATGGTAGGCATTCTTTGTGGCCATTTCTTTTCATTTAAAATTGGGGCGAGGAGACCACTTGAATCAGAAATTCAGCACATGCCTTCCCTTCCCAGATGAGTAATGAAGTAAATTGGATCACTCCCTTCTGCCATTATGAATCTTATTTAATGAAATATAGGTGGGAGTGAGATTCAACTATTGACGTGGCAGTGATACATCAGCAGTGGGCATTATAACTCGTGCGTGACAAACGGGTCATGTTATCTGTTTGCACATAATGAATCATTGAAATAAAAACTAGTGTCAAGAGCAGAGTGTTTCTCTTTAATGAACAAAATTCGGACTACTCAACCTTGTAATTGTGCGGGAGGTGCAATCGTACAAGACCGTAACACGTGTCATGTTTTCTTCAAGGTGTGGGCCTCGTCATTTTAAAAATCGAGCAATGTCGAGTCGGTGCCTCTTGTCCTCAACTTGGCCATAGGCTCCATGTTAGGAATTTCCTAGTTCAATATGTTTTCACATAAGTGTCAGCAAAAGGGTAAAATCTCAGCAGAATTTGTTGTTTTGCTATAATAATAATAATAATAATAATAATAATAATAATAATAATAATAACATAAGTGTCAGCAAAAGGGTAAAATCTCAACAAATTTAATAATAATAATAATAACATAAGTGTCAGCAAAAGGGTAAAATCTCAGCAGAATTTGTTGTTTTGCTATAATAATAATAATAATAATAATAATAATACAGCTATGTTTTTCTTAAAATTAATAATAATAATAATAATAATAATAATAATAATAATAATAATAATAATAATACAGCTATGTTTTTCTTAAAAATTTGAAAGTGGTGTGTGTACAGCTTGTATTTGCACGACCATGTGCAAATTCCCTTGAAGTGTAATCTTTGTTGATGCTCTTTGAGGACAGCAAATTGGCCCCATTTACTTGATACCCCCCACATATATAACGTCTATGCTCATGTCGCCGCAATTTAAGCTTATAATATAAAATCCAGTCAACCTACTACCCTTCTTTCTCACTCACTCACTCACTCACTCACTCACTATAGCCCAATATTGTAGACTCGGTATTTTTGGTTAATAAAGAATCTACACAAATCTTTAATAGGAACAATAGAGTAGCGTGAATGGTACAATCATCTAAACAATAAGAGGTCTTCTCAACTCTCAAGATTTGAGATAGCAGATAAAGAACATACCTTGAATGGTTTTAATCTCATCTTTAATAATGGTAGCATCATGTGATCAATTGTAAATGAGGAGATGCCATCTCAGCATTCGAGATATGTAGTAGAGAAAAAAACTAGTTGTAGACTCTTACCTCAATGAATAGGGATCGGTGACTAGCTTATTGAGACTGATGCTAATAGGAGATTGTGATACATTGAACTACTATTTCTATTGAAAAGCACTATAATGCACAACGTCATTTGTTCTAACTTCCATACATGTATGATTAATACTAGACCTGACGAGTTATGTATCTTTCTTTACGTACGTTTCCTTTCAACTCTTTGTGTGTGTGAAGAAAAGGTTGAAGTTAGAACTATATGATAACTAGGTTATGTCTGTTAGATGACAACCTTTAACTTTTTTTGCATGCTCAATATGTAGAGGGGGTCCTCTTGAATCCCAAATGGGTGATACGAATAATTACTCCATCTTTGCCAGCATACCATGAGTTAGCCTTCTGGAGTGTCCATCATTATTTATGTTATCAGCCTTGGCTCCAATTTTTGGGTTTAATTATAACTTTTGGGACCATACCAAATGCATTTGCCTTTATTAGGATTTCACAGACTTCACTCTTTGGTCTTCCTCTTCCTCTTCCTCTTCCTTTTCCATGTTCAAATTCTTCTCATTAACTGGCTATATCCTTATCCTAGTAAAATACATGTGTAAAAGGTTTGAAAACATTCATTTCTAATTCTAATGGAGTCAAACCTGATGCATACTGAACTTGACAGTACCAAAAGAAAAAATGCGTATCGTAATTAATTTCACGTACTTGCTATGTTTTCAATAGTAGTTTTTACTCCCGAAGATAGCTATATATAGTGGACAAACAACATAATGCATCAAGGGAGCATTGCCATATGGGATGCAAGACAGGAACACACATACAATGCATTAACACAATTTGATTCAATATGGCCAACATGAATTTATGTACTACACTGTCACCAAAAATAAAAAATAAAAAAAAAAATAAATTCTGAAAATGGACCCGCAAACTCGGTTTTCAATATGGTCTGCTTATGACACTTTTGGGAGGTGCTGTTATAGTCTTGTTAAAGCACGGCACCTCGTCTATATGAGTGTATGGATGCACACCACATGAATCTATACGCATACATGAGACGTGACGTGTTTAAAAATTTTCATCAATATGATAACTTGAGTAAGTAAACCGATTTAGTAAATACACGTGGTATAAACGTTCTTTTCATTTATTTACGTTATATTGAATGCATGACAGACAATGCATGTGTCATAATTAAGTGGATACTTCTCATCTATATATCGTATTAAGTAAATTAATTAAATGCTAAGTAATTGAATTAAATAATTGATACAGAACTCAGAACGAGTCTTCCTCGTTTATTAACAAGGAACCAACCCAAGTGAAGAAATCCGCCAATAGAATAGAATATATACAGATGAGGATTGGAAAGTACGAACTAATTAATTTTAATTTGAGATTATGGGGTCCTTAATTGATTAATTAATTAAACCAATTCTTGTGAAACTTTAACTAATCAAAAATATAGTATTAGTATTATTTCTTCTACGTTACCGAATTTTGGACTTTGACCCGTTGGAAGTGACCTGGGATTCTTCAATTTTGTCACATAATCGACTTTTTTGCAGAAAATAATGGGAAAAGAAAAAATTTAAACCATGTCTAAAAAATTACTACTATTATAGTGCAGATTCCTTCTTGGTGTAAATGGTGATGGTCTGTTCTTTTCTCTGGTTGACACATAAATGTTCCTAATTAATGAATATTAATCAAACATTCGGGCATGCACAGTTGTTTCTCAAAACCTTGTAAACTGTGAAGACAGGGGGGGTGTGACAGATAGAGGAATTTTTATCATAAAAGAAGAAAGCTTCTTGGTGTAAATGGTGATGGTCTGTTCTTTTCTCTGGTTGACACATAAATGTTCCTAATTAACGAATATTAATCAAACATTCGGGTATGCACAGTTGTTTCTCAAAACCTTGTAAACTGTGAAGACAGAGGGGGTGTGACAGAAAGAGGAATTTTAATCATAAAAGAAGAAAGCTGAAAGCAGAAAAACAAGAAAAGTGGGGGGGGGGGGGGGAAGAGCAGGAAAAAACATGGAAATTGAGAGAGAAAGCAGGGAAAAAGGTCAGTGTCTTTTGCAACAGCAAGTCAGCAACACTACTATTACTGAATACATTAAAAATTGTACCATCGTTAGACAAAACGAAACACGTGAAATCATATATTAGTATATACGTACGTATGTCATACACATTAATGTCATTACATATTTGTAAATGCATGTCTCTCTTGAAATATGAGAAAAGAAGAAAAGCTTAAATGCTATCCTCGGATCCACAAAATCCACTTCTCCTTTCTGTTTCACACTTATTAGAAACAAAATATTACCAATACTAAAAATCTTGCAGTATTTCTTGTGTTTTATCTTCTGAAAATCCTGTTTCTTGAAAGCTTGTCCGGTAATGGGTGCGCGTTGCTCCAAATTCTCCTTCTGTTGGTGGCACTCTCATCTGAAGCCCTCGGTTCTTCAATCTTCTGATCTGGGTTAGTATTTATTCCTTTCTTGGTTCCCATTTCCGAGTTACGGGATTTTCCTGTTAAGGAATTTTATTTGGGTTTGCAGAGAATGCGGAGAAAAATGCCTTGCCAAGCTTTACTGAGTTCAGTTGGGAAGAACTGAAGACTGCGACAAATGGGTTCTCTCCAGAAAATATTGTTTCAGAACATGGAGAGAAGGCCCCCAATGTAGTTTACAAAGGCTTACTTGACAATGATCGCTGGATTGCTGTTAAGCGCTTCAACAAATCTGCTTGGCCTGATTCTAGACAATTCGTTGTTAGTGATTATCAATCTAAAGTTTGCATTTTTAGGATGTTTTTTTACCTAGGATTTAAGAATTAGAATTAATGTTGTTTGTAGGATGAGGCGAGGACTGTTGGGAATCTGAGGAGTGAGCGCCTGGCGAATCTGATAGGATGTTGCTATGAAGGGGAGGAGAGGCTGTTGGTGGCAGAATTCATGCCTAATGAGACTCTTGCAAAACACTTATTTCACTGTGAGTTATGTTCCTTTTACATGGCTACCATTCTTGTCTTTGTGGGTGAATTCATTGAAAATTCAGAACACAAATGTAGTAGATTCTGATAGGAAAATTTAGACATATGAACACATTTTGATGTTTGATTTGCACTTTTAATATCCGTTTCGAGGTAGTTGAGGATGGAGTCTGAGACCAAAAAGGGATTTCTTGCTTTTCGAGCTAATCAGCTAATATCACGCAAAATTTACTTAAAAAAGAATAATAGAGGTTATAATGCTGCTACTATGATTCTTCCCCAATTCTTTGATAATCTGTTATGTGCCTAATGGTTCTGTTTGAGATGAGATGTTCTGATGTTGATAGTTGAATTGGGACAGGGGAGAAGCAGCCCATGAAATGGGCAATGAGGTTGCGGGTGGCTTTGTATTTGGCACAAGCTCTGGAGTACTGCAGTAGCAAGGGGCGGGCATTATACCACGATCTTAATGCTTATAGAGTCTTGTTCGATAGGGTAAAATATGATCTATATCTGTTTTCCTTGTACCTTATGAAACATCGGGTTTTGTTTTGCTCTTATCGAGAGTTACTCATCTACAGGATGGTAATCCCAGGCTCTCTTGCTTTGGCTTGATGAAGAATAGTAGAGACGGCAAAAGTTACAGTACAAACCTAGCTTTCACTCCTCCAGAATATTTGAGAACTGGTATGTATCTGGACAGCACTACGCAATTCCGTAGCCTAGATTTTAACTCAGTTTTCATCCTTAATTAATCCTATCCAATGGGGTCGAATCCCACACATCGGACATGCTATAAGCTATAAAATAAAAATGTATGTTTATACTGAGATCTTGCGTGGGAAGGCTTAAGAATGTTCTTGATCTGTTTCATGTTCCCATGTTTGAGTATGAATTGATGACTAGTTTTACTTGTGTGGCAGGAAGAGTGACACCAGAAAGCGTGGTTTACAGTTTCGGAACCATGTTGTTAGATCTTCTAAGTGGAAAGCATATACCTCCAAGTCATGTGAGTCCTTGATTAAAGATCAGATTTTTTTTGAATCTATCTATCACGGTTCATGTATTTCAACTTTGCTCATCCTCAAAATTAAACTCATTAGAATACATACCCACTCTTAAATGGTAAAGAGATGCAAGACGAACAGAGGAAATGGTTATTTATGTGAATAAAGGAGAAATTCAAGGTTTGTATGAATTCAAAAAGGAGAGAGCTCAAAACATTATTGTGAAATCAGGGTGATTAACTTGGCATTGATAAGGTGCAACTCACAGGTTTGCATAAACAAGTTTGGTTTTCTTCTTGTTGTCTGCTTGACAACCTTGTTAAAACTTAGCATGTATCATCTGCTGTTCTTCACTAGATAATTTGTCTTCCGTACGACATTCTTTCAAGCATCTTTTCTTATGGAAAGTTTGATTTATTCTACATGTCTTCTTACAGGCACTTGATCTCATTCGTGGAAAGAATTTTCTGATGCTGATGGATTCTTGTTTAGAGGGCCACTTTTCAAATGATGATGGAACCGAGTTGGTGCGCTTGGCTACCCGTTGTCTACAATATGAAGCACGAGAAAGGCCCAATGCTAAGTCTCTAGTCGCATCTCTCATATCTCTTCAGAAAGAAACTGAGGTAGGAATATATAGTCACCTTTGCTTGAGGTGCAATTGTTTTGCAAACATATGAAAATTATTGAAATTATTTATTCATCATTCCCAATTTAATTCCAAAAGAGCATTTTTTTTTCCAAGGAAAAAAGTTACATCTATAATGATTTCTTTTGTTGCTGAGTTCTGTATACGTCAAAAGTTCAATTTAAATTCACCTGTTCACCTGTCAACCAGGTCCCTTCGTACGTTCTACTGGGCATTCCACATGGAAATGCAAACTCCACACAGCCACTGTTGTTGACACCCATGGGTGAAGCATGCCTAAGATTGGATCTTACTGCCATACATGAAATACTAGATAAAACTGGCTATAAAGATGACGAAGGGATCGCCAATGAGGTTTGCATCTTCCAAGTTCCTCTTAGCCGTGTCTGGATTCATCTTAATTTAATGATACTATACATTGTTCTCTCTAATGTATCTCTCCTTTTATATTTTTCTGATCCATATATACATTTGCATAAATTTCTTCTATTTATTTATATAAGTAACTTCCAACCCTGTACTGCTGCAACTTTACTATGTCACAATATTACAAAGTAAAGAGAAGGAATCCAGCCGAAAATATCTAAAGCAGTTAATTGAATATATGTTCAATGCTCACAAGTTCTTTTGTTTAGGACAAGATTACAGTTCATGGCACTTTGTTTTATGTAGCTACCGCACTTAGGAAGACAATTATTTTGAAAGAAGGGACCATAGTCATGTCTGGTTTACATACAAAAACATGTTAGGACTGGTTTCTTTTCTTTCCTAAATGCCATACCACCTGTTACTCTATTATTATTACACCAACACCAAAATTTACCTATTATTATTACTGCATTTATATTTTACCAAGAAATCTGTGGCTCCAGCTATCTTTCCAGATGTGGACAAATCAGATGCAGGAGACCTTGAATTCTAAGAAGCAAGGAGATGCTGCTTTTCGAGCCAAAGATTTCACAACTGCCATTGATTGTTATACACAGGTCAGCATTTTGGCTGCATTAACTTCTTATTTCAATAGTTCACATGCCTAGAAGCTTCTGCAAATTTGGACCTTCAATAAGCTCATTTTGGTGTAGTCTACTGTGCTATGTTCTAAGTATGCAAAGAAATCAAAGGAAGAGTCTAGGACACTGGCGGAGACAGAGGGGGGCCATACTGGGCCCCAGCCCACCCTGTCTCGGCCCACAGCCAAGGAAAAAATTAAAAAAAAAATATTTTAAGCTTTGGCCCAAGTCTTTTTGAAGTTGGGCTGGGGGCAATGGCTTGGGCTTGGAGGACAATAAATTTGGCCCAAGAAGAAACAAAAGCCTTAAAACAAAGCTAGAACTAAAATTTCTAAAACCATCATGACTTGATATAATTCAGAATTTAGACTTTGGATAATGATATAATGTAAATGCTAATTGATTTATGTTGGTTGAGTTGAATAAAAATTATAATTGAAGTAATAAAATTTAGACTTTAGATAATGAAATAATGTAAAAAATTATAGCGTTCAGTTTACTTTTAAGTTTTGAGTTATTGAACACTATTTTGTAATGCACTTGAGTTTTTTAGTATTTTTAAAAATTCATATTTATATAAGACTTTTTTTGAGTTTTCGTTCCGACTCCCCCCTCCCTTCCATGCTGACTACGCCATTGGTCTTTGATTTAGGTCAAATTGTTAAAATCTTATCCTTTTTGTTCATGCAGTTCATTGATGGTGGGACAATGGTATCGCCAACTGTCTATGCTCGACGCTGCTTGTCTTATTTGATGAATGACATGCATAATGAAGCTCTTGGGGATGCTATGCAAGCGCAGGTTATATCTCCCGAATGGCCTACTGCTTTTTACCTTCAAGCGGCTTCCCTCTTTAGCCTTGGGATGGAAAATGATGCTCAAGAATCACTTAAAGAAGCCACAAATATGGAAGCAAAAAGGAACAAAAAATAAAAGTGTATAGTTTCTCCCTTTTTTGAATTTAATTATCATGTATTTAGCCTTTCAATATCCCGATCTTAAACAACAAAGGATTATTTAAAATTGATTGCTAAATTTTATGGTTTTGCTTTTGTAAACTTATACGCTTTACCCTTAGTTGAGTTGTTTTGCAATTCTTGTGAAGGCTCCCAATTGTATTCCTCAATTCTCATGTTTTTCTTCTCTTCTTTTTCTTCCATTTTTTAAAATTTTTAATTTCTCCCCCTTTTTCTTCTTTATCCGGTTCTCTCTGGTTTTTGGCTCATTTGCCTCATTTCAAGCCGCCTAGGTAAGTAAGGATATATTTCCTATGCAAAACTGTGAAATTGCACGGAAAAATACAATAAAAAACATGTTTGGTTGGTCCGATCTTCTATAAAGTAAATTGACATTAGATTATGAAAATGTTACTTTTTTTTTTTAAAAATAAAAATACTCAAAAGCAGTGAATGAGATATAGTCCATTTGGTTAGGAGGCTAAGTTGAGGGACCTAAAGGTCCCAGGTTCGATTCCCTTATATAGGGTATTTTCTACATTTTATTGTAATGTGTATTCCCACTATATATGCATTTGTATTATTGATTTTCTTGGCGTTTTGTTTCAATAGGAGAAATATCTATGTGTTTTATACTGTTATGATTCAGATTTGTAATTGTAATTTAAAAAAAAAATGCAAGTTTTTGATTAGGAAAACATATCTTACCATATGTTTGTCATACTTCTTAGGTGGACCAATTTAAGAAATACTCCCTTTATTGCTTAAAGATGTTTTTCTATTTTTTTTATGCGTCTCGAATTATATTTTCTTTGTTAAACGTGTATTAAATAAGAATATAATAAGAAAATTATAGATTAAGTTTACTTTTTCAATAATAATGTTGATAAATGAATGAATGAATAAATAAATAAATAAATAAATAAATATGTAGTAATAGTAGAAAGATTGTGAGTTAAATTTACATTTTCAAGTTAAACACTTTCTCAATTTATGTGAAATATAAACCAAAAATATCTTTACAAGATAGAGAAATAGTAATAATAATAATAATACACCCCCATATTGTTACGTGTCCCCCATTTATTGTTACATATCAAAAGGTTAGCGTGTCCCTCTTTACTGTTACACATACAAAGGGTTGTGTTGACAGGTTATGGTCATGTGTTGACCATAATCGCCATACACCATCAAAAGTAGTATTACTTCCGTCCCACAAATATAATTCAATAGTTATTTTCACATGAATTAAAAAAATAATTAATATAATTAAAATATTAAATTTTATTTTATTTTTACACATACATTTATCTTATTAATTGTTTGAAAGACTTTTAATATATAAATAGTTAAATAATAATAATTAATATAGACACATATAAAAACGAAATATTAAATATATATTCAATATAATAAATAGACTATCTTTTTAAAATGAACAAAAATTAAAATAGTAAACAATCTTTGTGAAACGAAAACAATAACTAATAAGTACCATGTATGAAGTGAGATCTCCATTCAAAATTGTAACCCACTCTTCACATGTGATGGGCCCTAGAGATTTGTGTCGGCTCATGTGGCTACTTCAATAATTAACAATCCCATGAATTATGATGAATCATAATGTTGATTTCGGTGGAAACAGCATCAAATCTTTTTCATTTGTTTGAGATAAGATTTTCCTTGAATGCTACAATTATAATCATCAAAAAGGATCCATTACGTGGGACAAATTGATCATTATAAACAAAGTCATTAAAAGTCACTTTATAAGCCTCTCCAAATGACAAAACAAGGATTAAAATATTTTTTCATCCATCAGCTTTGAATTCTTATTTGTTCAAGTTGAGATTCAAGCTGCCTTGTCATGACAAAAAATATGTTCTCATGTCGACCCCACATACAGAGTGCAAAAGAACATATTGCTTCACATTGGTGGTTTGTTATTACCAAGCAGTTGGCCAACTAGATTAGTCACCTGCAGAAAACATTACATTCAAGAAGAAAGTTAGGCAGCATCAAGCAGAACAAGGATGTTCCCCACCTAGATGGAGAACTTGAAGTTCAGAGGTCTGAATAAAATTTATATTAAAAAAAAAAAAGAGGAGTAAAGAAAGAAAAGAAAAAAAAAAGAGAGAAAGAAAAGGGCAGTCACGCTATAATGGCCTTAAGTTAGGTCACTGTTTCAAGTTGTGAGTGAAAGAGGCTTCTTTCAACAGGATAGATGTGCGGCTGTTGTTTGGAGAGTCCACTCATGTCTTAACCTCATATTGGGTGCTATTTTGGTCAAAAAGGGCTTTTCTCAAGTTACTATAACATTACATTCCGTCAATTTCACATCCCAAAGGGAAGTTGACTTATTTGCAATTTCAATTTAATAGATTGTCACGAGCATAAGGTCTTCCTTGAATATAAAATAATAGTGCTATTTAGCACCACTGGTGCTTGGCACTATATCAATGTGGCATTAAATGATAAGTCAAATTAAGTGGGTCTTTTATTCATGCATTTAATTTCACTTATCATTCAATGCCACATTAGTTGCCACATAGACTGGTGCCAAGCACCACTGATGTTACATAGTATTATTCAATATAAAAATCTACCACCATCTCTCCGACATAGAGTGCCACAATGATCATCCCTAATAATTTCTAACAATATAATATAATGGAGAAGGTACACGACGCTCTTCCGATCTAAAAAAAATTATGAAAGTGGTGTAGGATTGCCTTGCCATTTGGAGAATTGTAAAATCTGTGCCGCCAAAGACCAGTTTGATCATTAATATGTAACCCATCATTAAGAAACACAGACCCAACCAATAAGTTGGCACATTACAGATCGGAAGAGCACACGTCT
>CAVNYN010278438.1:0-10508 GCA_963692815.1 Nyctanthes arbor-tristis
GAAAGGAAACAAAAATTGAAATTGGGGCCCCTACTCCGCGAGATGTGTGAAATACAAAAGAAGAAAAATCATCTTAGGAAAGAAGGAAGAAGTTGGCGCTCTGTCCCGTGGCCCGGAAAAGACGCAACCGGTCGAAAGATGGTAGTAACTCCTCTCTTTTTCAAGTTGATTGTATAGTCAAAAGTTCTGCTGCGTTGTGTTATTTCTTAATTTAACCTAGTTTGTGAGTTGCTCGCCGATGATAAGTACTAGTGTTTCTATTCGTGCACCTGTCTTTTTGAATGTGATGTTGCTGCATCGGTCTTCCATCCCATATGGGATGGCTAACATGACCTATGAAGCATGGACACTTTTAAAAGGTCAACGTTTCGTGTTGGAAACGTTTTAGAAACTAAGGATCGTATACCCACAGAAATCAGCAACCTGACGAGTTTGCAATATCTGTTTCTGGATGAAAACAACTTAACCGGCATGTATTACAAAATTTAGATTGTTAACATTCTTTCATATAATTCTTTTGTTTCTGAAACAAAGTTGATTTTTTTACATTAATGCGGTAGGCCAATTACCAGTTGAGCTTGGCAACCTAATTAATCTTGTGACATTGAGCGTCTCTCTGAATGGATTATCTGGTTCAATCCCTTTATCCATATTTAACATGTCAACATTGAAGAATATGGTTTTCTATGCCAATAACTTCACAGGCCATCTTCCTTCAACAATGGGCCTTTCACTTCCCAATCTTGAATGGTTTTCTGTGGTTGACAACAGATTCAGTGGAATTATTCCTAGTTCAATCAAAAATGCTTCTATGCTTGTCTAATTAGAAATGGGACGCAACTCTTTTACTAGTATTTTACCCGGATTTGGTCATTTAAGAAATCTGAACTGGCTTTTTCTCGGAACAAACAATTTTGATTGGAGAAACTTGGAGATTGTTCTCTTCGCTAACAAATTGTCGATATTTGGAGCTTTTTGATATATCATCCAACAAGCTTAGTGGCGTCCTCCCAGAATCTGTCGGGAATTTATCCACGTATCTTGAGATTTTCAGCACATTTGATTGCAACTTTCAGGGTGCTCTTCCGGCTGAGATTGGAAATTTAAGTAGCTTACGAGAGTTATATTTCTCCGGAAATCAGCTATCAGGATTTTTCCCAAGAACAATTGGAGAACTAAAACTTCTTCAACGTTTGTATCTCAGTCACAATGAACTCGATGGAAATATCCCAGCAGAGCTTTGCCAGTTAAGCAAATTGGGTGAGTTTGATCTAAGTGATAATCTTCTCTTTGGTTCTATTCCTCCATGCTTGGCTGAACTTAAATCCTTGAGTAATATATACTTTGCTTCCAACAAATTGGAATCCACTATACCATTGAACGTCTGGAGCCTTAAAGATTCTTGCATTGAACTTGTCTGGTAATAGTTTAAGTGGCTTTCTTCCCTCTGAGCTCGGAAACTTGAAGATTATCAATACCTTGGACTTATCACGGAATCAATTTTCAAGTGACATCCCAAACGCTATTGGTAGCATGGAATCATTGGTTTCTATATCTTTTGTGCATAATAAGCTTCAGGGATCTATACCCAAACTTTGGGAAGTATAAGAAGCATGGAATCCTTGGATCTCTCTTATAATAATCTTACTGGAATCATTCCAAAGTCGTTAGAGAAGCTCAACTTGCTACAACATTTTGATGTGTCTCACAACAAACTAGAGGGAGAAATTCCCACCGATGGCCACTTTGTGAACTTAACTGCTCAATCATTTATCCTGAACTATATGCTCTTTGCAGTGAAATAAGAAAAGAACTTCCGCCCTGTGTAAAGAGTCATAAAAAATCAAGATCCAAGAATGTCATCTCATTATTGAAATATACCCTTCCTCCCATCATATTTGTTATCCTTGCAGTGACCATACCTCTTTTGGTTACAATACAAAAACTGAATTGACAAGTAGCTTGGACTGAAGTTTCACCAAGTACTCCATGGAGAAGGATTTCTTATAGAGAACTTTGTCAAGCAACGAATGCTTTCAATGAAAGCAACAAACTTGGAAGTGGAAGTTTTGGTTCAGTCTATGGGGGGACACTCTCTGGCGGGTCAAATGTTGCCATTAAAGTTTTCAATTTGCAGTCACAAGAAGCAAGAGTCGTCACAGGAATTTAATCAAAATCATAGGATGTTGCAGTGACACAGAATTCAAAGCCCTTGTACTGGAGTACATGCCTAATGGGAGTCTAGAGAAATGGTTGTATTCCGACAACTATTTCCTCGACATGCTACAAAGATTAAATATAGCAATTGACGTTGCATTAGACTTAGAGTATTTGCACCACTGTGACACATTCCCCATTGTTCATTGTGATCTAAAGCCAAGCAATGTCTTACTTGACCTAGATATGGTTGCCCATGTCAGTGATTTCAGTATTGCTAAACTCTTTAGTGAAGGGGAGTCGGCATCTCAAACAAAGACCTTAGCAACAATAGGATATATGACACCAGGTGAAGTTCCCTATCCATATTTTGAATGTTCATGTATTTACTTTTCTATTATTATGTTTTGGAACATTATAAAATGATTTTATATATCTATTGATTTGACGAATATCTTTAATGTAGAATATGGGATTGAAGGAATAATATCCACTAGTTGCGATGTCTACAGCTATGGTATTCTACTATTGGAGATGTACACAAGGAAGAAGCCGACAGATGAGATGTTTGGTGAAGAAATGAGCTTGAAAAGTTGGATTAGTCACTCAATCAGTGAGAATGCAATGTGTGAAGTTGTAGACTCTAATTTACTTATGGGAGATGCGAATCTCCCTAAAATGGAGCAATGTGTCTTCTCCATGTTTGCTCTGGCCTTGGAATGCTTGAATGAATCTCTAACACAAAGAATTAGCATATGGGAAGTTGTGGCCAAACTTCAAAAGATCAAATCTAGATTTGTAACAAGATAGAATAGTTGGTTTGCTTGAAGCCTTGAACAAATATGAATAATTCACATTGAATGATTCGAAGCCCTTTCTTCCCCAATCTATACGTGCAAACTTGTTAACTTGCGAGTGCAGTTTAAATTATAAATTTGAAAAACTAATTACAATATGTCTTTGTTTTTATGTTATTCCTTCAATTAAGTAATTGGTACATATCTGACGCATGTCCTAGTTACCATGGAATCATGAACCTTAATTTCTGCTCACGGAGATATATAAATACTAAAACTAAGTATTCAAAACGTTATAGTTTTCTTCATTTGCATCTCTTCTGAAATTAATAGATGCATCAACTACATAAAATAAGATTTATTTATTGGAGCTTTACGGAAGGTCTTCCAAAACATGTCTCTGTGCCTTCTATTTTTATGTGAAACATTCTACTTTCAGTTTTCTTAATCGTTTTCTTTAGTGGCCTTTGGCTAAAACTAAAGGGTTTGCTTTTATTTTCGGACTTGGGAAAAATTTTCTACTAGTTTCCAATTAGCGGTTAACCTTGTTTATGGGATCGGCATAATTCGTGTGATTCACACTAACAAATGCAATATCTATCTTAATGGTCAACATGAATTAGCAATTTTAAGGTTAAAAAAAAAAAAATCTTGTTGAGTATTTCCCAATCCTTTCTTTTTCTAAGGTTCATGGAAGATACTTTTGTTGTATGAAACTGTTTATATTTTCTCTTTTGTGCTTGCTTTTTCCAATGCTCCGAAAGCTAAACCGGGAAAGGTAAATGACGTAAGGGTCAAAAGGTTGACCTAAGCTCAAAATACTATTTTTAAATAAAAGAATTTTAGTATAAATGCCAAAATTTGTAGAATTGTATAAATTAGTCATTTGTACAACTTTGTTACGCTGCCCACTTGTAATCCTTTTAAAAAATCACATATTGTAAATTATGTTAGAGGACTACAAGAGATAAGGCCTATCGGAGCAACAATTGTCGCCCCGTAGGTCATGAATCGTGCAAGTTGAAGCAACAATAGCTGCCGTCCAAACAGTCCTGCACCTGTTGATGTATTTCCGTGACAACTGTTGCCCCAATATATAGATCCTACATTTTATAGCAACGACATTGTCGCTACTAAGCATTTTAAATTACCTTGTATTCAGATATACAGGTATAAAATTGTCGCCTCTATAGGTGAGTTAGGGTTATATGTGCTAGATCGGAACTAGCTAAAAATTAGTTTTTCAGCTCACAATGAGTATGGCAAATAGTGCTTGGAACCCATCAAGCATCAAAGCCTGGTGCTTTTCGTTGCCTGTGATGCTAAAGAGAGCACATGTCACCTCTTATTCTCTTAATTGTCTTGTCAGGATACAAATTAGAGGTCAACATCTTCTACACACCCTACACGCATCCCTTCATATATGAAATTCTACAGAATGAGATCTGACTCTCTGCACAGAGTCAGATAACTAATAAAAATCTATCAAGTCAAATGAAAAGTCCACCAAGTCACACGAATCATGTCACTTGGCAGATTTTTATTGGTTTTATTGATTATCTGGCTCCTTGCAAGGAGCTATTTCTAGTTTTATAGAAAAGCTCTCTCCTTTGGTCCACAGCTAGTAAAAAGTTCCGTGCAATATGCTTCAAAATAAGGCGTTGAGATCTGTCGTCCCGAAACCCCATCTCGCTATTGTGTTTCTCTTTTGACTTTGTGGATTGAATTTTTTCGCTAAGTTCCGAAGCCAGGCATTGAAAAATGTTATATTACTATCTCCATCCTCCAACCATTCATCTCTAAACGCTACCTCCAATAATTCTATTCCCTTATATATATATATATATATATATATATAAAATAAATCTCTGTCTCTGCCTGACTTCATCAACGCGCAAGGCTATAGCTAGTTGTTCTAAACTCAAAACTTTATCTGTCATCAATGGCGTAGCCAGTCGATAACAGAGGGAGGAGCCGGATAAGAACTCGAAAAAGTTATTTATGTAAATACAAATTTTTCAAAAGATCACACAAAGTCTAGTGCATTACAAAAAACGCTCAATAACTCAAAATCTGGTTCACTAAACTAAAACGTTAAGTTGAACACGACGATTTTTTACTTTAGTAAATTTATCAATAAAAGAACCCATATCTATTTTGCTAACAAGCTCCTTTTTAATAAAGAATGCAATGTAGTTTTTCCTTTCTTGGTTGGACTCCATGTAGTAATGCATTCCATAGGAGGATTTTATTAATTTAGTTATATTGCGTAGCTTCATTTTGTAACTTGCAGCATATTATATTGTTCAAATGAGCTGCTACATCACTTGCCAATTTCTAGCTAACAAATCCAATTAGTACTTTATATTTGCAATATTTCTCAAAAACCTAATAGCAAATTAGAAATAAAATACCTTTTAACATACATTCACAAACAAAACCACTAGCCAGAGTTATTCAATAGCTTAACTCCTTTTTTTGTTTCATATTGATTAGTGATACAAATTTTCAGTTCCTTCCTTTAATTTCAGTAAAAATTTCACTTGCAAAGTCTAAAACTAAAGACTAAAACTAATCTAAAAAAAAAATTAGTTTCTTCTCAGAAAAAAATCACTTGCACAAGTCTAAAAGAGTGAAAAACTAAAACTAAAACTAATTCCAAAATATTGAAAGAAAAGTTGTTAAAAAAAAAGGAAGAATCAAGAATTTTTAGAAGTTCACGGCCTCACCGGTGCTGTGAGCAAGAGTGGAAGACCAGTGAGACTCGATTGATGCCACGGCATCGCCTGCCAGCAAACGACCTCCAGAGTTCGGCCGCCACAGGGTAGATAGATACGGAGAGTGAAAAGTGAAAGTTTTACTTTGCTGATTTGAAATCTGGGCTATGGTTTAAATTGATTTGGGAATCTTTGCCCTAATTGCAAAATTGATCTGGGAGGGCTACAGTTGTCGGGAAGGAGACGACACAAAATTGACGATCCTGGAGGAATCATTAATGGGTTGGGGGATTGGGTATAACAATAGAGATAATCCATTAGATTTGGCCTTTTCTTTTTTGGGTTTTGTTCCACCGAGCCCAATACAATTTCCCCTGAGCCCAAATACAAACACCAAGTGGACAAAGTTTAAAAAAACAATTTCTTTCTTTTACTTGTGTTTGGGCTGAGACAGGGGTGGGCCGTGGCCCAGTATGGCCCTCCCCTGTCTCCGCCATTGTCTGTCATCTGTCTCAATTTAGTACCGTAATATGTTAGGTTTTGTTAATTTGTGTAATAAAGTATTTTACACTTTTCGTGTAGCTACTTTTGACTACCACCACAATTGTCGTCACAGTCGCCATCCTGATCATAGCTCATAATTTGCTACGTCGTGTTAATTTTCACAATAAAATATGTTACATTTGGTAACTACGTGACCTATTATTGTTTTTACATTTTTCTAACACTGCCTCTACCACTACTGTCAAGCCTACGTCTGGCAAGGGGTGGGCACGAGGCGGATGAGCTTATTTATGGGTCTAAACTGAAATTGACCCGACTTGCTCAGTTTGGGAAATATATCGCCCGAAACTAACGTGAATCAATCTAGTCAGTTTTCATCGAGTTTGGGCGGATTCGACCAATTTGACTACTTTCTCAGTTTGTCATCTATTTTATTATTATTTTTTTAAGGCCTTGAACTCAACTGGTTCAGGTCAGGTTGTTGGGCCGGATGCCCAGTAGCCACTTGCAATCCGTTTAATTCATATTATAAATTAGAGATAATTAGAGAAATTACCCATTTTAAAAATGGGTATATTTCCTCATGAGATTCTTCCTCTATATCTTGAAAACTCACCATCCTCTTGTTATTTCCAATACAATATATTAAAAAGGGAAATCACACCACAACGGATTAAATGAGATGTTGTGGCTCAATGCTCCTTCTACCCTTTTCCAGTATGCGGTCCGGTTGTCTACCTCGAGGCCCAGTTCGCCGTTCTGCCGGGATTTTGGGGGTGGACCGTGGGTCAAAGAAGTGGGTGCCTCGGTTGAGAGAAGGAGAGAGCGATCTTTCGGGTATGCCTTTGGGTTTCGAAGCTCCAGCTGTCCTGCCGCCTTCGTTCGCCAGTGTCTCGCTCGCCGTCAATAATCCACAGTGCTGGAAGTGGGGGTGCGGGGAGAGAGGATGAGAGACAAGGTTAGGTTGGGGTAAGTGGCTAAGGCTCGACTAAAATCCCTAACATTTGTATTTTCTTTTTTTAAAACACAGACAGCGTCCATATGTACCCGCCACGTAGGAAGCGGGTAGCCCGTTTTTGATGGGTGAACAAAATTGATAAATTATATATTACGTCCATACCAATTATTTAGTCCCATTTTCATTTTTAGAATGTCTTAAATATATTATCTCATTTCTATATTAAGAAGCCTAATTTGTATTACTTTACAAATATATCTCTATTTAGAGCATCTACGATGGTGTTATTAAATTTAACTATCTACATAAGCAATAAAGTGATATTTTAATAATTGTTAAGTGTCATGTAAGCATGTTAAATTTAACTGTTGATTTTTATTACATTGGTGGTGTCAAATCAATCATTACAAATTAACATTAAATTAAAAGTGGGTCATAGTTAAATAATTCAACCTATCACCAATATAAAAAATAAATAAAGGAAAGATGATTGAATACATGAGTTGTTAAAATTAGTGTTAACTTTAACAACAAAGTTAATAAGTTGTTAAAATAATTCATTTAACAACTTCATTTAACACTATGAATGCAGTTGTATTTTTGAGTTGTTAGCTAAAAACTTCATTAACAATTTGATTTAACTCCACCAATGTTGATGTTCTTAATAGTTTAATTATAACTATCAATTTTGAATTTATCTCATTAAATAAAGACAAATTAAGAACACGAATTACAAAATGTGTCTTTTCAACTCATTTATTAATCCTTGTGAAAACAAATGTGACTAAATAATTGAGACAGAGGTAGTAACATAAATTGCATGAAGATATGAAAAAATAACATGTTTTTCAAATATCGCCTATCCCAACCATGCTGCCACTGGAGCAGTACCTTTGATGTCTAGGACCTAACGAGAAATCTACCAAAATATAATTTACTGCCATCTAAAAATAATATATAACTAAATGTACAACACCTTATGGTACCATACAGACATGTGGCGTGTATCAATGCAAGCCACATAGTTGTAGTGTGCCTCGATACATGCCACATGATCATATGGTACCATAACATATGGCGTTAATCAAAACTCACTACCATTACCTCTAGTCACAGTACCACTCCCCTTCATCTCTGACATATTTTTTTGATATCAACTAAAAATTTCATTTCAACAATTTTTGGTAACTTGGGTAAGTTCACTGAAAATCATGACGGCGACTCAGCGTAGTAGAAGATGTTGCTACTGTGGTGGCACAGGTTGTGGTAGGTTGTAGCAAGTATGATTGACCCGACAATGAGTAGAAGCAAATGGCGGTGATCCATGTTAGCCCGATAGTTGCAACGGTAAAAGGTTGTTGAAGATTTAACCTAAAATAGCATTCAGCAGAATGGTATACTTTCCCTTTTTTTTCTAAAAGGAAAAGCTTGAGTGATATACTTAAAAAGAGCATTAGCATTTTATTTTCATTTTAAACTAAAACTTGGTCATAGATATTTTTAATAAGGGGTACTTGTAATTAATCACATCTATATATTTGATAGGATCCATATATATTTAAAAAGGACTACCCTTTTTTCCTACAAGTGCTTTTCTAATTTAAAATAGAATAGATAGTGGTGTAGCCATCTTTTAAATGAGTTTTTAGAACTCACTAGAACACTCTTAAACCCCTAAGGAACCCTAAAAGCCCACAAAATCTTGACCTATAGTCGCCCTATAAAAGGAACCCATCCCTATCTACGAGCGAGGCACAAAAACGCAATCGCATCATTGGTGCCGTCTGTGGAAATCTCTCAAAAGAAAAAGTCGTGTCAGGAAGGACACACTGGGATACATAGTACGACCCCAACATTTCTGGCACCATGCCCTCTCCTTCCCCAGAAGATGGGCACGTTCCTAGCAATTCGATACATGATGCTCCTAATCAAGTCTTAACCTAACACGACGTTCCAGAGGTGGGGGATCTGAACAACCATTAATCAAGAGACGACCGACCCTCAGCCTCCCGCACTTAGGTCTCATCTGGATGCTATCCCAATGACCCAAGGATAGATCCTGGCACTGCAGAATCAAATCCACCACATACTATAGCAGTATTCCCTGAATGTAGTAAGCAAACGAGATGTTAGAGAAGGAGGAAGGGATCCAACTTATGTACCAATAGAGGCGAAATCTGAGGAGCGAACCTCTAGTAAGCTCATGAGAAGAAGCAACATTGGAAGTATGACTGGACGATCTGACCAGTATGACAAAATAGTTAACAAGTGATGAGGAGTAGAGTACAAGCTTTTCACGCCTAACTCTTTGCAAAATGCTCTGAACTCCAGACTATCGAATTGTTTGCCATTATTTGTGACTATGCCGTTTGGAACTCTGAATCTGCAAATAATTGATCTCCAGATAAAGCTAGTTGTTTTCTACTCTATAATTGTAGTTAAAGCTTCAGTTTTGACCTATTTTGTGAAGTAATCCACAGCCACAATAGTAAATTGAGTACCTCCTTTGCCTTTTAAAAGTGGGCCAATGAGATCTATACCCCATTTCGTGCCATGGGCGTATAACTGAGGTTAGCTCTTCTGGTGGGCTTCTGATGAGAAGAATAAACCTTTGGCACTTATCACATGCCTTGACGAAATTGATAGCATCTGTTCTAATTATTGGCCAAAAATACACTTGCCTTAGGATTTTGTGCGTAGGACTTGCCCGTCTGAGTGGTTGCCGCAGATTCTAGAATGTATTTCTTCTAGTATAGCTCGTGCTTTAGCAGGGGCAAGACATATTAGCAGTGACCTGGCAAAGCTCTTTTTTTACAGCTTTTCATAAACTAGCGAGAATCTAGCGGCTTGGTGTCTGAGCATCTTGGCCTCAACACCTAGAGGGACTACTTACTCTTTTAAAAACTAGATGATAAGGTCCATCCAGCTGGTTGCCTGGTTTTTCTTTGCTGTTGCCATTCCTATTTTATCAATGGACGAGTTCGCCAGTTTTCCAATTAGGATGCTACTGAGTTCTCTTGCAGATCTTGCTAGTCGCGAGCTTGGCCAGGCATTGGCATGACTGTTTTTAGCTTATGGGATTCGAATAATTTCAAATTGATATAGATCCTTCAGTTCTTTCAACCTACTTCAGCATAGGGAGAGTTTCTCACTCATAGCTCGTAAACTCAGATTCTTGGTTCACAACGAGCTGGGAGTTACTTTTGATAACCAAAATTTTTATGCCCGTTGATTTTGCCATGCTGATCCTACAAAAATGGCTTCATATTCTACCATGTTGTTGGTTGTGTTGAAGCTAAACTTGATAGCTTAACAATGAGAGCTTCCTGCAGGGCTGACAAGGATGACCGGGCTCTAAAAGCATGATTGGTACAA